>OVBL01000883.1:0-47734 GCA_900406555.1 Pseudoturritis turrita | reverse complement strand
ATTCCAATGTTTCGACACAAATTGTAATCTGATAAGCGATATCGCTGGAAGCCTCACCAGAATTTCTTCGACGATATCGTTGGGTATCTCACACTCTCTTCTTCTTCTTCTTCTTCTTCGTTTGATTTCTCTTCCAGAAGCTTGTTCGAACGTAAAGGGTCTCTGATAAACCTCCATCGATGTCATGTCTTTTCTTCTTACATCATGACCTGTGCCCTATTTATAATCCAAACCGTGTCTTTCCTTCTCGACGAAAATTCAACTTCCGAATTCCATTGGAAATCGCTAAGAAACAGTTTCGAGGAAGAAATACCAACCGACAGAACCTAATTTACTTATGTTTAGTTATGTTGACGTCATCTATTGGGCCTAATTATTATTATTATTTTTTATGAAAACTATATATCGAAATCTAATTTTTTTTTATATCGATGTTGGTAATAATAGCTCCGACTGATATAAAACAATACAATTTTTTTTGACGATACAAAATAAGTTGTATGAAATAATAGTACAATAGTAGTACATAAGATAGTACAATTAAAAATGGTAAGAATGACCGTACAAATATGAGTTCCCATTGGTAACATTGCAGAAATACAAATAATGAACGATTTTAAAAATCAAAGAAGTTGTAACATCCGAAAAAAATTGAAGGTTTTTGATTTAATTTGAAATCCTGAAATTCTATCAAATTAAAGGATGTTTTTGATAGATATTAAATTTTTGGAAAAAATTATAATTATCAAAAATTAAAAGCTCATGTAGTTAACAAATAAAATCCTTTATATAACTTTCTTAAAGAGTATTAGGGTTTTTAGTTTTAGAATTCATCACCCTTTTTCTAGATAACTCGTTTCTGTTTTTCCATAATACAAGGAAACAAAATTCATTCATTACAAATGACAATTTAAGCCGTGAAGTTTGCGGTGCTTGAGCACAACGATCATGAATTTGTTTGGCAGAGTTCCTTGTAATAAATAAATAATATTATTTATTATTTTGTGTCTATAATTTTATGCTTTCAATTAATATAAAGACATGTAGCACATTCTTATGCGATGAAGTGGCACAATATGAAGAGAGTTAACTTCATTTCATATAGATGATTAGGTGGTGTGCGGACATAAATAAATTAATTTTTTAGTATTAAATAATACAATTTTATTTAAAAAATAAATATGCATGATTTTTTGTTTTAAAATTATATGCATATAGTAAATTAATATGTGTATGATAATATTTATAATATTTTAAGTGTTATTTTAAAAATTAATGATTTTACGTTTTGAAATTTTTGTATTTGTGTTTAAATAAAACATGAACGATATGTACATTTTTTTGTAATAAGTGAAATGATGTTTTAACATATTAGAAATTGTTAATTCAATATGTAAGTTGGAATTATCTATTAGACTATTTATAAAATTGAGTGTTATATTAGTAGCTATGAATATATAAAATTAGAAATCTTGATTTTCAAATTTTATAAATATCACCAAATAAATTGAAATTTAGATTAATTTTCACCAAATTTTTTAAAATTATAAATCTTGATTTTCAAATTTTAAAATATCACAACACGTGATCGACCGATAGTCTTTCATCTGTTTTGCATCATCTTTCTTGGGTATAAGGGCCAATATTGTGGAGTTTATCCCTTTCGACAAAAATTATTTTTTGAAAAAAGATTGAATCGCCACTGTGAAATCTTTACCAACAATTTGCCAGGCTGCTTTGAAAAATTCACACGTGTATCCATCCGGTCCCGGAGATTTATTTGTTGGCATGGAGAAAAGAACAGTCCTTACCTCCTCCTCCGTAATCTCCCTCACTAAATGGTGTTGATCCGAAACTGAACATCGAACTACAAGTAGTGTTAAAATGTTGTTGCGCATACACTTGCAAAACATAGCGTTTTGAATGTTTCTTTCTACTCGAATTGTATTTATCTTCCACATTCGCTAGTTGGTATTTTTTTTTCGTGACTATGTAATTTTCCAATTTATATAATATAATGATTTGACGAAAAAAAATACATATTCAATTATTTATATAATATTACTTATAAAATATGTCAAGATACTGATTTTTGATCAGAAAAATTCAGAGTTTGTTAATTTTATCATGTTAAAAAAAATTAAAATGTCATTGCACATACACTTGAAGCATAGCGTTTTCAATATTTCTTTCTACTCGAATTGTATTTATCCTCTACATTGGCTAATTGGTATTTTTGTTTCGTGACTATATAATTTTCTAATTTGCATAATGTAATGATTTGACAAAAATAAAATAAGATACATATTCAATTATTTATATAATATTATTTATAAAATTTGTCTCGAATGAGAGTTTTGGAATTTTGTTTCGCGTTCCATTTCCAAACGAGAATTAAAAATTTATTTCATATGGAATGCATGAATAAAAATTCAGGACAAGAATACGACGGAATGTGATGAAACAAGATGCGAAGGAAATTTTGTTCAATTCTCAGTTTTTATTTTAAAAAATCGTGGGTATGCACGGATATTAGCGTAGCGAGGAGGAGAGCTCGAATTAGAGAGAAGAAAGCACAAAGAGATTTGGAGCAAAGTGGCCGAGTGTCGAAAAAGTTAAGAAAAGGAGAACTTCTACTTGAGAGAGAGGGTTTAGTATTATTAAATAATTCTCAATACTATGTCGTTTCTTTACAGCTTTAGTCGGTGCTTTTAGCATATGAAGTTGTATTTAACTCTTAATTCCCAATTACTAGGGCTTCTTTATCGAATGAAAAACATATTATCAAGCATTTCTCTCTCCATTTCTATCTTCTTCTTCGGCTCCTTCTTCACTCTTCTTCCTCTTCTTATCTCTTTCTTTGTTTGTTAGGTCTGATCTAACAAGAATTTAGACCCTCAAGTGATTTTGTGAGTCGATGATGTCAGATTTAGTGTCCACAGGTAGGCAACGTGATTTCTCAAGCGAGAAATAGCCAACTGTTTGAGATACAGAGCAGGTCTAGCTATCCAGAGGGCTGCAGCTGCTCTCAAGTCTGCAGAGGCAGTTAGGGCAGCAACATATTAGAAAGCTCGAGTGAGAGATGAGACCATATAGGTCTCTTTTACTCAGTTCATGTCTGGGGCACCTACTAGTAGAGTTGGAGTTTGGTGGTAGTAATAGTATTAGTAAAGAAGATAGAAAGGAGAAGAATTATTTTATTAGCTTCTTTTGTAGAGAGAATCAAATAGCCATCTTTTGGAAAACGTTGTTCCCCGGATATTTGGTCGTCTCTCCACTTTCTTTATTTCACATATCACAAACCTGGCACACTGATTTGGAACATAGTCACGATCAAAAGAAATCAAACTATGTAGTTATTAGTTTATTACAATGCACTCGGAGTAGTAATATGCAGTTCAATGTAGTTTTGAACTTTTTTATTTTCAGGTATAATTTAACACGAAAAGCCATTCGAAAGCATATAAGACGAAAAACAAGGATGGTAGAACTGTAAACATGGAGAAGACCTTCAAAGATGTTGATCGGGACATCGGGTTGCGTTTGTTTGCAGGGGAAGACCGCTTGGCTTGACCCTGCCGTAGTTCCTCATCCACAAAACCACATATAAAACAATCCCAGCCACAAAGCCTAAGGCAGCATTTGAGCCCAAAGACACAGCTGTGCATATAAGCATCACAAATGAATCTCCCTTTGTGTTCATATCCCTAGCGGCCATTGCAAGCTCTATCCCTGCAAATAGCAGCAAAGCCCCAAGCACACCAACCGGAAACTTCTCCAATATACCCACCAATGAACCTCCTAAGACCAGCCCTAGCACCAATTTAGCTACTCCCAATAGCGCCACACACCCACCACTCCTCCCGCCAAACTTGTACTGCCCTGCTAACCCACCGGCTCCATGGCAAGTAGGCATTGCCCCAAACCAACATCCCACCATATTCATCAGCCCAACAGTCATCGAAACCGATGTTGCAGAGAACTTCTTCTCGGGAATAGATCATACGACAGCTTACACACAGCCACAACGGAATTGAGAACAGAGAGAGGTAACTGCGGGATCGTCCCTTTTAAAAACCCGTTTTTCCATGCTTTTTTGTTCATTCTCACTACCTTAATCTTCGACGGTCCAAACTTAATGTCATGTACAATACTAGGCTTCCTTATGAATGCCAAAACAACACCTAACAAGAATATCAGCAGAGCAGATGGCACATTAGCTATAACATTCCTAACCGAAACCCGTCTTCTTCTTCTCGAACCATCTCTCTCTTCCTCTTCTTCCTCTTCTTCTCCATCTCCATTCACAAGAACTATGAAAAGAACACAAGCCAAGGCCAATACCATACCATCTAGTCCTAACCACGGCCTATCACCAACACTCTTTGACTTTGAAAAACTCTGCTCCTTCCTAATATACTTAACCGCAGACATTGCAAACGCTAAGCCTTGAGACAATTGAATCCCTCTAACAACCGATAAAGGAATTATATTGAACACAAACTGCATCAAACCAGAGATCCCTAACACGAACAAGATCCCTCCGGTGCAAATTCCGGCCGCCATGATCTCCGGTATGCCGAAATCCTCCGCGCTTGATGATATCGCCACGGCTGCGATCGATTTCATCGGTTGGACCGGCATGGGGACGCCGTAAACCGCTCCGGTTATGGCGTTGTAAATGCCGGTGAATATCAGAGTTGTGCCTAAATCCAAATCCTTTGCGAGAGTTAAGGCGAGGACGATCGGTATGTAGGTGCCGAGATCACCCATTGCACCGTTTACTTCCGCCAGCTTCGACGGGAAAACCAGATTGGTCCTCAGTTTATGGAACATTCCGGCGAACGGAGAACGGTTTGGGGTTTCGGGTTGACTTGTCTGAGTTTGAGACTCCATTGCTTGTGTTGAGGAATGCTACAGTTCCGAGTTTTGTATCGAAACGCACCAACGCTTATCTCTTTATATCAAAGCGTTGACAATAAATCAATTAAAGGAAAAGCTTTAATGATGGTGACAGTATCTGATTCTTATTGTGTGTTGTTAAACATAACTAAGTGGTCGGTCGGCTTAAACAATGTGCGGACATGAATTTTTTTAAAAGGAAAATTATGTTTTATCAAAAAAAACAATTAAATATATATAATTATTAATTTTAAATTTATCTGTATGTAAAAAATTAATATGCATATATATATATATATATATAATATTTTGAGTGTAGTGAAAATTACGGATTTTACCGTTTTGTAACTTTTGTATTTGTGTTGGAATAAAACGCAAACGATAGATAATAATATGTAAATTGTCGTAATAAATAAAAAATGTTTTAACATATTGAAAAAATAGATGTGGCTAATTGTAGTAATTATATACGTTTTTTTTTTTCTCGGTCTTTGTTTATGTTTCTTCTTCTTCTTCATTTCGATCTTTGTTTTTTTTTTCTTTTTTCGGTTTTTCTTCTTCCTCTTCTTTTCATCGGTTTTGGCTTATTTGTCTTATCTGATTTTTTTTATTTTTTTTTTGTCTTCTTCCTCGTATGCGTGTTCTTTTTCGGGTTCTTCTTTGTTCTTTTTATTCTAATTATTCTTATGTTTCTTCTAGAATTGTTACTCTCGGCCAAAAGTCCTAGATTTCTTTCCTTTGCGATTTTTTTGGTCTTCTTTTTCTTCCTTCGGATTTGTCTTCGTCTTTGTGTTCTTCTCATTCTTCTTCCAATTTTTACTCTTCCTCTTCTTCCTCTTATTCTTCTTCATCGTCCTCGTCTTCTTCTACCAGTTTTTCTTCGCCTTTTTATTCCAGTTTTTTCTTCTTTGTGTTTTCTTCTTCTTCTTCTGAATTTTCTTCTTTCTCTTTTTTTTTTTTTTCTTTCGTATTATCCGACTTCTTCTGGCTTTTTAGTCTTTTGTCTTCTTTTCCCTTTTCCTCATCTCCATGCTCCTCTTCTGTTTCTTCCTCGTTCTTCTTCTGATTCTTTTGTTTTTTCTAGGTTAATTACTTGTGGTCAAAATCGCTATATTTTTTCTTTTTAGTTTCTTTATTCTTTTTTGTCTTCTTCTTCCAATTTTTACGTGTCCTCCTTTTTTCTTTTTTCTTCTTCACCATCTTCATTTTCTCCAACTTCTTCTTCCCATTGCAGTTTTTTTTGTCTTATGTTTCCAATTTTTATTTGTTTTAATTTTCTTTTTTTTTTCTTTCTCTTCTTTTCCTTATTCTTCTTCATCAGTTTTATCTTCTTTGTCTTATCTGACTTATTCTTCTTCTCAATCTTTGTTTTTTTCCTTTTCTTCTTCCAATTTTTCTTCTTTTCCTTCTTCTTTTCGTCTTCTTATTCTTTTTCTTTTTCTTATCCGACTTATTTTTATTCTTGTTCTTCTTCTTCTTCTAGTTTTTCTTTGTTTTCCTCGTATAAATGCTACTTGTGGTCAAAGTAGCTAGATTTTTTATAAAGAGGTTATGAAGAATCATAGAAAAAAAGTCACAGAATGCCCCTGTTAAACAAAGTAGAAGAAGATATTGTGAATCGCAGCAAAAATGCAGTGCAAGAGGATGATGTAGCTTTGTGGAAACATAAAAGAAGACAAGTTTAAGAGAAGGTTTTCCTCCAAGGAAACATGGAACTTAATCCGAGAAGAGAAATCGGTATGCAACTGGAATAGAGGTGTGTGGTTCCCTTATGCAACACCAAAGTTCTCATTCCTTCTATGGATTACAATGCACATTAGACTTTCAACAGGTGACCGAATGTTGCAATGAATACACATGTGGATTCACCATGTACTCTATGCCAAGAAACTCTGGAAACTAGAAGTCACATCTTCTTTGAGTGTGGTTTCTCCGCGCAAGTTTGGGATGCACTAATGAGAGAGATCCTGAAAGATCAATATATGACGAACTGGCAGGATATTATCTCAGATTCGACACAAAGTTAGGTACCGCTTTTTACCTTAAGATATGTCTTTCAAACCACTGTACATAGTATTTGAAGAAAAAAGAATTGTCGCCGTCAACGAGAACCTCCTTCCACAGCCACGCGACTAATCAAACTCATTGATAAAAGCATGAGAAATAAGCTTAGCTCGATAGGAACGATGGGAGACAGAAGTTTTGAGGAAAGCCTTGGTTTTTGGTTCGCCACAAGATCATCCATTTAACATCTAAAAACAGTTTTTGATTAGGAAGTAATATTCTTTGATTTGTTATTCTTTCATTCGTTGCACTTGATATAAACATTTTGGTTGAATATATTTAACATTTAGTTCAATTTAAAAAAAACGACAATTCAACTAAAGAGGTAAATATGGTCAAATTATGAGAAAATAGATGACGTGTCGTCTTCTTTATTGGTTTTTTTTTTAATTATTGTTTAAATTTGTCCAAATCTAAAACGAAATAAATTGTTATCGTTAGATTAGCCAAACAAGGCTTAGGCCCAATCTTTAAAGACCTCACAATATGGGCCATTGAGTACAAACAAAAACTTTCCCCAAGATTACAGCAAGAACAGTGTTTTTGGTTTTGGATTGTAAACTTCACAATCCTTCAGCTTTTTTACGTTCTTCAGCCATTCTCTTCTTGATCTCATGTGCTGCATTGAAAATCCCCAGAGTTGGTTGGTTACACACATAGCACTTCTTGTTCTTCGTGTGATGCTGCATCATCATTACACAAACAAACTATTAGTTTCACTAAATGTTTCACAAAACCAAAAACATAATCATAATTGTAAATCAATTCATCATCATTATACCTTTAAAGCACAATGCTCACAGAAGTAATGCTTGCATTTGGTGACGACTGGATCGACGAAAGGCTCTCTGCAAATGAAGCAAGCAAAAGGCAATGCATTTTCGTCTTCGTCACTATTGTTGTCAGCGTCATCATCATCTTCATCCTCAACTCCCATAGCTTTATTTCTCTTCCTAACTTTCTCTGCTTCTTCCCATTCTTTCTCTATTTGCCATCCCGGTTTGTAATCCCCACGGTCATGCAAGAACTTACATGAATCTCCATATCCACAGTATCCGGTTTCTTTGTAATCCTTGCAAATATCTGGCTGGTAATCGAATCTAGCTGATACTCTGATATGAGCTGAAGCTCTTAATGGGCCATGCGAACCTCCAGCTTTCTCGCTCGAGATTGTTTGTTCTCTTCTAAACCCAGCTTTGTGATCTGTATATCCATGAATTCCGGTGTACAGCTTCTCATCTGAAGCCTTTTTTTTATTCCCTTTCAATGCTTCGTCTGCTCGTTTAAGAACTCTCTCGCGGATAGCTCGTGCATCTTGATTGAAGTCGGTTTCAGTTTCTAAAGTTGCAGTCGCTCTACTGTCGTTTTGAACCTGGATTTCCTTGGATGAATCGTAGTGAAAGACGGGTTTCTTGGGAGCTGCTTCACTCGTCGTAGTAGAGATCTTAGATGGTCCAGAGGAAAAGTATAGCTTGCTATCGGGTTTAGCAACTTTCTTTAAGTTGTTTAATATAGAGCTTTCGCTCTTCGAATCTCCATCCTCTTCTTCATCTGCGTCAGCACTTCTTTTCCTTATGTTTTTAGCTTTAGATGGCTTCTTGAAGAAAGTGCAAACTGAAAACAGAACAATGATAAATTTCTCACCACAAGTCTAAAATCTCAATCAGGCAAATAAAAGTTTTACCAAAACTGAGAGAGAAGAAAGCATATGTGTACCTTTTTGAGACTGAGAATCTTCTTTAGGTTCACCAGAATCTGACATTGTTTAGATAAGATTATGTAAGAAGACAAATCACCCACTTGAAATTTGTCCTTGCCTGCATAATGACAACAGATAATATATTAAGTTAATGATTCAAACGATTTTCTCTAGATTCGATCTTAATAGCAATTGACACAGAAATCTGATGAACAATTTCGATTCCAAAATATAAAAATTGAAGAAACCCTAGCTCAGCAATTTCATTCACAGTAATATACGGAGCCGTGAAGAATACAGGAAACAGAAACTCCACAAAGAAATCCAACAAAAACAAGAAACCTTACCAAATCGTCGCCGGGGGAAGAAGATCGACAACGCCGTTTGCGGTTTTCTGATTTGAGACTGGCAAAATCAATGTGAAAAAGGTAGTGATTTTGGCTTAAAAGTCTAGATTTTCTTCAAGGGTTTTCTTCGTTTTTCATCTGATCTGCATATTTTTTTAGGGTTTGTTCTTAAGTTTCTGGGAAATTTTTGTTTTTGTTGAGAGTATTCTAAAGTTTTTTTTGGGGGTTAGGGTAAAGATTGCTGTGGGTCTACGAGGGTTAGTGAAGATCTATCGTTTAAGGTGGAGATCAGGCCCAGCTCAGTCATTGGGCCAGGCCCAGTGCAGAAATTTTATTTTAAAAAAGCCCCTAGATAAAAACAAATCAAATAAGAAAATAATTACATTATGTTATAAATTAATTAACAATTTTATTATATAAAGCAGGATGCGTTCAACGTGAACGCGACACGTAGCCAAAATTATAACTCATCAGAATGCGACATGTATAATTGTTCATTTAGATGGTTACACGTGTGAGTATATTAATATTAAGTTTTTTTTATGAATAAATATTAAAAATTGGAAATTGTAGCATTTAAATTAGTAAATGTAAATAAGAAGTTTGAACGAATAGTAAATAAATTAACAAAATATATTAGTAAATAAATAAAAAATTAGTATAAAAAATATATAGAAATTATATTCAAATTAAAATTTTGACATACGTCGTAATTTCATGAATATCAATTTTTTTCATGTGTCACACCAATACTTTTAGAAATTAGAAATAATTTGTCTTACTTTCTTTTAGTCTTTTTGATTTACTATTTTCTTTTAATTTTTTAATAATATGTCTTTTTTTTTTTTAAACTATTATTTCTTTTTAGTTACACTATAATTAGAAATATTTTGTCTTATTTTTCTTTTTTGTCTTTTTAATTAACTATTTCCTTTTAATATTTTTAATAATATGTCTTATTTTTATTTTTTAAAATATTATTTACTTTTAGTTACACTACAATTTGATTTAGAAAATAAATAATGTAGAAAAAAAAATTTATATTTTTTATATTAATATATTGACACGTATCACAATCTAAATTAAAATTAATATGTGTCATGCTCTAATAAATTATAATTTTACCTATATATCACGTTCACATCACATCATATTTTATATAATAAGCTATGTATTTAAGAATCGAACGATGGAGAAAAACATAACCCAAACCTGAGAAATCGTGGCCCTGTGTATCCTCGAACCACAAATGGCCTTCGAAGATGCATAGAAGAGAAGAGAAACATCTAAGAGAGGGGACAAAATAGAACCAACATAGACCAAAGACTAAAGCAATGACAGAGCAAGGTTCAAACTGCAGAACCGGATCAAAAAAAAAGAAACACATAACAGGACAAACAACAACCAAGTTTTGACCGGCACAAAGCAGAGAAGAGGCATCTCAAATCGAAAAAAAGATAGGATAATACCAGACCCTAAACACAATCGAAGAGAAGAAGCCGCCGCAGAAGTCAACCCGGATAATTGATGAAGAGGAGAAGAGGTGAGATCCAACCAGTAAGACTCATCCTCAAAAGCTTTGCCAGAGGATTCGCCTCAGACCCAAACACCAAGACCCAAGTAGAAAACTGCTACAGAGCTCCGAGGAGTGGAGAAAGAGGCACCAGAAGAGTAAAGACCACCGCGAGTTGAGGAACCCTAACCCAAATCGAACTGCAATCCTCAAACGGCAGAGTCGGGAGAGAAGACAGAAGCAGAGAGAAACTCGTCGGCAGACAAGGATCCAAACTCAGACCCCAAATTCCACCGTCGGCAAGTCTTCCCCAAGCAAAAGAGAGCCAGATCTACTCACGATCTGCCGGGAAAAAACCAATCAAGGAGAATCCGCGAACACACGAGCAAGGAGGGGTCCCTCTTGAGGTGGCGGTGTGAAACACAACACGAAACTGTGGTTCCAACTATTATTTATGTGACCAAAAGCATAGAGAGCTTAGAAGTTGCTTTGTGATTCTCCATTTAACTTCTTGACATTGTATCAATGTAATCATATGGTTAAATTAATTAAAAGTCATGCCTATGTGATTGTATTTTCACCAACCTTATTAGCCTTCTACTCTTTTGATTTCGTCTCTTCATTTTTGGTACTTGTATATACATACACCTATTTATGGAAAAAAAAGTTCACCAGGATCGAATAAACAATGTATTTGAGAAAGATCACAAGAAATCTAATTTCAAAAGCAAAAGAGGATAACGAAAGGCAAAGAAACTAGATAACTAACTCGACTAATCAACTTTTTCTTTTGCCTCCAGAATTATTGAATTTGAACCAAACTTGGAACATAACTCACGAGAAGTGGCCGATAATCCACTACTGGTCCTTGTTCAAACTCTCCATTTACTTGTTTACATTCATGAACACCCTCCTTTCCAACAATGTAGATTATGGTCCTCTCGTCATTGGCCCATTCTCTACGACAACACACGACCCAATTATTGTCCTCGTCCAATAAGAAACTCTTGACACGAGTCTTACATGTTATCATAATAAATTTACTGAAATTCGCTTCTAAGAAGACCCAATTTACATGTTATCATAATAAATTTACAGGATCTTAGTATCTTCGATCACCCATATCTTCATCTCTAAAGAATCTGTATAAAGCCTCTCAACTAACAAAGAAAGTTTCTCTTCTCTACCAACAGAGAGAACCAGAGCTCGATCCAGATAATTACTCTGAAACGGAAGAGACACACGTTCAAATCTCTCTCTTGTGAAATCAAACCTGAGTAGGAATTTATCATCGACAATGTTTTTTTTATCTGCAACAAATAGTAAGTATTTCCCTTCAAAGACACGCCACACGACAATATGTACCAGTTGTCGTCAGTGATGCCATCAAGAACCCTACATGAACCAGTGTTAAACTCATAGACTTCAAACTCAGCAACACTGACATTCAGCTCGTTGTGATAAAAGCAAGACAACAAGATTTTGTAGCTATCGCAAGATTTGTTCTTCTTGTTGAAAATGTTTTCTCTGGAACTCGAACCGGCTATCAAAGGTTTACACATTATCTCAACTTACAATTGTGATAAGTTAGATTCTATCACATTATATATAGAAAAATATTTCTGAATCTGCAATTTTTAGAATGTAAAACAAAGAATTTTATTATATTGACTGGAAATAAGATACAAGCTACATTTTTATACACAAACATCAAATATAGGACAATTCTTTGTGCTTTATAAGGGGAAAGATTTTGATTCATTCATGTTTAGGTTCTAAGAACACACCCATTGGGAGATAATATATCGGTTGGGTCTCTCATCAATAATATAAAATTAAATAATAATATAATATTATGGGATTTTCAATTAGTGTGAAACTCCCCCATAAAAAATCTCATGATAAATATCCCAAATTTTATTGTAAATTTGAAAACTATACTTAATTTTATAAAAATTTGAAAATTATACTTTTTATTGTATAAAAATACGTAAATACTCTTATACATATTTAACTCATTATTTATTATTATATAAATAAATTTAATTTAAATAATTTAAAATTATTAAATTTAAATTCAAAATTATGTTTAAACTAATTAATTTCAGTTCTAAATTTTAATTTCGGATTTAATTTTTTTAAAATATATTGTTAATTAATCATTATCTAAAATATAAAATTTTGACTAAATAAAAAAAATTAGTCAGGTCGACTTATTTTAAAATATTCGACTTATATTTTTGGTTGGTTGATTTTTGTACTTTGTCGGCATATTTAAACCATTGATTTATTTTATTATCTTCATCTACTTAATTTATCTTTTGCCGACATATTTTAAATAGTCGACTTATATTTTGGTTGATTGATTTTTTACTTTGTCGATTTATTTAAACTATTGAGTTATTTTTTATATTTATTGACTTAATTTTTTTTTTCACCGACTTATTTAAACAGTAGACTTATATTTTGGTTGGTTGATTTTTTACTTTTGTCGATTTATTTAAACTGTTGACTAATCTTTTATTTTCATTGACTTAATATTTTTTTTTCTACTTATTTTAAACTGTCGACTTATACTTTGATTGGTTGATTTTTACTTTGTCGATTTATTTAAACCATTGATTTATTTTTTATGTTCGTCGACTTAATTTTTTAATTCGTTGACTAATTTTCAAACAGTCGACTTATTTTTTTGTTAGTTGATTTTTTACATTGTCGGCTTATTTAAACAATTGACTTAATTTTTTTGTTCATCGAGTTAATAATTTTTTTCGTCGATTTATTTTAATTCTGGCGACTTATATTTTGGTTGGTTGATTTTTTTTTACTTTGTCGACTTGTTTAAACCATTGCCTTAATTTTTTTATGTTTGCCGACTTAACAAATTAATTAAATTATAAATTTAAATTAATTTGTTATTAATTTTAAATAATAAAATGTAAATTCGTAATTTAAAAAAAAATTAATTCGTAATTAATTATATTTTAAATTAATAATTATCTTATATCTTTCCAAAATCTTTTAAAAAAATCAAAATCTTTTAAATTAATCATTATTTTTTATGAGTTTTGAGATTTAAAAAAAAATGCAAAATTACTTGTTAATTTAAAAATTATTAGCTAACATTTTAAAAAAAATTATCAAAAAAATTAATTTTTTTCTGAATTTTTAGATTGTCTTGGGACAAAAATATCATTTTAACAATAAAAAGGATATATCTCAAATTTTTAAAAATTTTAGTATAGATTTTAAAATACTAATAAAATTTAGGGTATACAATCTAATTTTCTCTAATATTTTTATATTTGTTAAATGTCTTGATACTTATATTGTTATAATTAACTCTTAAATATAATAGATTTATGACGCAATGAAAAAATTAAGCTTCCTTAAATATAGTATAATATTTACCTAAAATTTTAAACATTTTGAAAGAAAGCCAAAAGTTTAAACAAACTATACTAATGTTATGTTTCTTTTTGTTAGCAATAAATTATAAATGATAACATATCTAATTATTAATATTACCAAATAGTCAATTCAAATATATTATGTGATATTTTTTTAATCAAATTTTTTTTATCTTTAAATAATACGTTGATAATTTTGAGAAAGCATTGATCACGACAATAACTCAATGGAACAAATCATAATATTCAAATTAATACAAACCAAATTCCAAATATTGAAATATAAAGAAAACATCAAAAATTATTTGAAAGTTTAAACCATATAACCTTCTACTTAATAAATAGAAAGCTACTATTATTTCATGCGACCAACAGCATTGTCACAATAGGAATAATATTTGTCACTATTATTTCATGTGACCAACAGATTCGAACCAAAATCATCAAAAACATTCAATAATAAAGTCCTTGTTACCTTTTGGAAGCTTCATTAGTTTGGCCACTGCTGATTTTACCTCCTTCTTCTTTTTTGCAGGAATCGACGACGTCTTGATCATCATCTTCTTTGTTACCATCCCTTGTGTCACAAAATATGAAGCTAACGCAAATTCTTCTTCATTTGAACCACTAAAGTTATCCATGCACAAAACTTTCACGCGGAAATCATCATTCGGAAAAAAATTTCCCTCCTTCGACTTCTTCTTTTGTGCTTCACCAATAGAAGATTCACCTTCTTCCTCAGAAAAATTATTATGCTATATACAAGAACATACATATAAACATGCATTATGATTTATAGATACTACGAAAAAATGATAAATGAGAGAAAATTGATCAACTTTATCTAGCTAAAATTGAATCATATAATGAATGTACCTTAAAGAAGATATCGAGCTTTCTCATTTCTCCAAACCACGCATCTAAAACTTTCTTTAGCATGTAAACTTCTGTAGGATTCATCAAATCCACATTAACCGCCAAAGATCTAAACGACATCAAATAGTAAGTATCTCTGGCCACCACAAATTCATGCCAAATATTTTCGTCCTCCTTCAATTCATGAAAGAAAATTAAACATGTCAAACAATATATTAATACCATTTTATACACACACACACACATATATATATAATTGCAATTGCTTGTATTTGTACCTGAGCATCACATGAAAGATTGTAGCCGATGTGAGGTATATTTTCGTCCGCAATCCAATAATATTTCTTTAACCCGAGTATTCTAGGGGCTGTGAGAAGGAAGTTACTTCTCGTAACAAAAATACATTGAATGCATAAGATATCCAGAAGAGGTGCGAACACTTCAATGCGATCAATATAAGTGCAAGCCAGATGCAATAACTTTAGGTTGTTGTTATGAATCTTCAAACAACCTTTTTGTATGTCCCACGTGATGTCTAGTACCAGCACCTTGAGGGAGGGACATGATGCAATGACTGTGTTGAAGACACCAACCTCAGCGCAAAATTTATCAAGTTTAAGAGTCGTGAGATTATGACAACCGTTGAAGGCATGCGGAAATTCTAAATCGTATCGAAATAGGAAGAGCGAGGTGAGGGATGGATGAGAGAATATGTTCGGGGACAATTGGAGCACACTAATGGCACCTCTCCTACGGCGACCACGAAGGTTTAAAAGTGCGAGACATTTTGTGTGTTTCACTTTAGTTAGTGATTGGACCCAAGTTTCGAGCATACCGTCGTTAGATTGGTACGGGAAATGCTGGATTTTGCAACTCTTCAGATAGCCACTGTGATTGTTTATAACCTTCAAAAAAAAGGTACAAGATTTATGATTTTAAAAAATATATACACATATAATCTCTCAGTAAAATTTATATCTGATATCTTGGAATTTATAGAAAACAATTGAGATATGTTATAGAGTTTTTGTTTTGGTCAAACATGTTATAGAGATTTCTATGCTTAAGTCTCGTTGATAAAGATTTGTATGTGAAGCTATAGTTTGTCAATAATATCATATAACTATGTTAAGAGATTATGTTTTCTAGATTCTCATTAGCTATAATGTTAATAAATCCACAATCTATACTCACATTCAAATCTATCGATCATAATATTTTCAAAATAATAATACTTTTTGCGTAAAATATGTTATTTATTAGTTTCGCGCGCGAAATACCATTATTATTTTTTAGCGCAAAATATTGTTATTTATTTTCGCACAAAATAATTGGTTGAAAACATAAAATAAATTAAATACTGAAAAAGAACCTTGGTTATCAATTGAGCAATAAAATTTGATTTATTGGCCACAGATTCCCCAGAGTTGATAGTATTATTCATATCAAAGCAGAGACAAGGCACTTGCTTCCAAACATTCTTCCATCGTGTAGACAACACACTTGTCTGGACAACGTCTTCTGTGCACATTTTTGATAGGATCATGAGCAAAACATCGTCAGGAAGTTTGCTTATTCGATCCACTTTTTCGACGAGGATCCGTTTGCTTTTTTTATTTGACGATAATGATGATGATGGTGTATCCACGGATAGAATCAATGATGAAGTGAAGGGGTTTTGTGGGAGAGACATGAAGAGATGATTTTGACTTGGACACTATACGAAAGAAGAACAGGATATGAGATTCTCTACAAGTGAGGGAAAGAGATGAAAATGAAAAGATACAATGGATAAAGACAATCAAAATATCTGGATATTGTTGTTCTTACAAAAAAATTCAAACCCTAATTTTATTTCCATTAAAATAATTTAAGTTTTTTAAAATTTCCTTTGACATTTGATAAAAATGGAAAACAATTTAAAATTTAATGCATTCCTTTTTCAAATATAATGTACAGAACAAAATTTGCTTTCTGTTTTTTTTTAAAACATACATGTATGTGCCAAATAAATCAACTTTTTAATTGCAAAATATTCTTTGTTTCCGTGCAACAAACAAAAACTACTATGGTTTTGAGTAGGTGCGTCAAACCGGGTTAAACCCACCCTTTAGACATGCTCTTTGGTGGACCTGTAAAAAAATTGTTGGATTTTTTTGATACTGTAACTCAATAAAAAATTCTATTCTTTTAAATTGATGGAATTTTATTTTACAATTCTTTTTAAGATCGAGATTGATCTTCGTAAATTTTGTCACTTGGACGGATTTTGTTTTTTTTATAACATTTTTCTAATATCAAAACCAATTCAGTCAATAAGATTTGTTCTTATTTCTATATATAATTACCTCACTATTCTATTATTTGATTTGGAATTTAAAATGTTTTTACTGATTCGAGATGTTTTGTGTCATTGTGTCATTTAATTTCCTCACTGTGTACATATCTTTAATACACTTTTGAGTAAATTTTTTTATTGAAAATTAAAGGAAACAAGAGTTTTAGATATATGAACCCAAAAAAATTATGTGGTGTGAGATGTGTTTCAATTTTGGAACTTTTTCAGTCAAAATAGTATTTTTAATATTAGCTGTTATGTTACCAAAATAAGTATTTTCCATATTAGTTGTAATATTCAAATATATTAAAAAAATTACAAGTATTATTATATGTGAAGAATTTAAAATTAAGATAAATAGTGTAAAAGATTGTGAGGTTTAAAATGTATTCTGCCAAAATTAAGAATTGTGTTTTCCCCTGGATAATAGGATTTTATTGGGCCATATATATTTATTCTCATGAATCGGCCCATTGTTAGCTTCAATTGGACGCGGTATAACTCTAAAGTCTCTAATTATTAAAATGAAAAATGGTCACAAAAATCATCAGCTTTCAAATTTTGGCAATTCAAAACACGAACTTTGGCCTGAACAATTTAAAGCATCAATGTGTGAGCCAAATTAGACATGTCGTTAAGTTGCTTAACAGAACAATAAAACGGAGTTAATAAACCGTTATTAAGCATAGTTAAGTGAAACGATGTCGTCCCGTCTGTCTTCTAAATCTCTAATATCGAATACATAAATCCTAATTGTGCAAAAATCTCCGATTTGACAGTTTTTTCAATGTCATCTTCTAAGTTTTCTTCTTCTTCAACACCTAAACCATTCATGTCATCCTCAGAAGCTTCTTCATCACCCACCGCATCACAATCATAGTCACCACCAACCGCACAGTCATCTCCACTGTCTACCTCATGTTCATCATCTCTATCTTCTTTCCACACATAAGATCGTCAAGTAGCCTAAGAAGCAATATGCGTGACATAAATCGAGCATACAAATTAATTTTGTCGGAAATAAACAGAACATGCAATGATTCGATTATCAATTTGCTTGTTCTAGAACAGGACATTTTCTATTTAAACCAACACGCATTGATGTTTGAAATTGTCCACGCTAAAATTCGTGTTTTAAATGGCCGAAATTTAAAGGGAGATTTTGATAAGTACCCCAAAGTTTATAGTAAATTTGAAAACTACACTTAATCTTATAGAAATTTGAAAACTATACTTTTTATTATATTAAAGTACGTAAATACCTCTATATATATTTAACTCTTTATTATATTAATAAATTTAATCAAAAATAACTTAAAATTATTTAATTTAAATTCAAAATTATGTTTAAACTAATTAATTTTCAGTTCTAAATTTTAATTTCGTATTTAAATATATATTTTTATAAAATATATTGTTAATTAATCAATATCTAAAATATAAAATTTTGATTAAATAAAAATAATTAGTCATCTCGACTTGTTTTAAAACAGTCGACTTATATTTTGGTTGGTTGATTTTTTACTTTGTCGACTTATTTAAACCATTGACTTATTTTATTATTTCATCGACTTAATTTTATCTTTCACCGACTTATTTTAAATAGTCGATTTATATTTTGATTGATTAATTTTTTACTTTGTCAACTTATTTAAACCATTGACTTATTTTTTATATTCATCGACTTAATTTGTTTTTCACTGACTTATTTTAAACAGTCGACTTGTATTTTGGTTGGTTGAGTTTTTACTTTGTCGATTTATTTAAACTGTTGACTTATTTTTTATGTTCGTCGGCTTAATTTCTTTTTTGCCGACTTATTTAAAACTGTCGACTTATATTTTGCATAGTTGATTTTTTATTTTGTCGACTTATTTAAACCATTGACTTATTTTTTAATCTTCGTCGACTTAATTTTTTTAATTCATCGGCTTATTCTAAAACATTCGATTTATATTTTTGTTATTTGATTTTTTACATTGTCGACTTATTTAAACCATTGACTTAATTTTTTTGTTCATCGACTTAATTTTTTTTCCGTTGATTTATTTTAAACTGTCGATTTATATTTTAGTTTGTTGATTTTTTACTTTGTCAACTTGTTTAAACCATTGACTTAATTTTTATTTTCGTTGAATTAACAAATTATATCTATATTAATTAAATTTATAATTATAAATTAAATTTTAAATTATAAAATGTAAATTCGTAGTTATTTTTTTATAAAATTAGTATTTTTTTAAGTTCGTAATTAATTTAAATTAATTAAAAAAATATTAGCTAACATTTAAAAAAAAAATCAAATAATCAGAATTTTTTTGTTATTTTTTCAGAAATTTTAAGATTGACTAGGGACAGAAATATCATTTTAACAACAAAAGAAGATATATTTCAAATTTTTAAAAATTTAGTATAGTTTCCAATTATTAATAAAATTGAGGGCGTACAATTCAATTTTTTCAAATTGAAAAGTTGAAGATTTTTATGACCATTTTTCCAATTATAAAATGTCATTCGTCTCTCAGTAAATCTATGGCGACCAACGAACACGAGCACAGAGACGACGAAGAGACCGGAGCTAACCGAAGCTCTCATCAGTGATCGGGAATTTACAACTCAAAGGCTATACTTAACAGAGACTTAGTCTCGATCAGAGAAACCATGTTTCTAGTTGAAAATGTTTTTCTGGAACTCGAACCGACTATCAAAAGTTTACAGCTAAGACACGAACTGAAGCTGTGTTGACGAAGTGCTTTACAAGGCAATTCAATTAACGAGAAGATGCTTGATGTGATAGCACAAGGAGTTGACTCGTGGATCAGATCCGTGTACATGGAGAAACCAAACCCGGAGTTCAACGGCTAAGTCTTATGACTTGGTCTTTTATTTTTAATTATGTTTTATGCAAATAATGAGAGCACTACTTCACTTCCTATTATGTAGGAGAAGAGTAACCGTCTCACGTTTCTTTCCCACATCGTTATTTGCTTCCAAGTATGTAGGAAATAAAGTTCCATCTTTTCTATTTAAGCAATGAAAAAAACCAAAAAGAGGTAGGGATAACTACCCAAAACAAAATCTTGTGTTTTGGTGACAGGTTTATTTGGACTTCAACTTGGATTTAATCACTCTCATTCAGTCTTGGTGCAACACAAAAACTGGTCCTTGAGACGTTTGTTATATATCTCTTTTTGTTCCCTTGTAATTTAATTGTATTACCTTTAACCAAATAAAAGAAAAGAATTCCGAAGAGATTTTTCAATTTTCGTAGAGTCCTTTTGTGTGTGTTTGTATATAATTCTCATCAAATTATCTCAACTTACAATTGTGATAGGTTAGATTCTATCACATTATTTATAGAAAAACATTTCTAATTCACTATATAACTGCAATTTTTAGAACGTAAAACAAAGAATTTTATTATATTGACCGGAAATAAGATACAAGCTACATTTTCATTCGTGAGAATAAACAATAAATGTTTACCTAATACTTCAATATGTTATGGTTTGTAAACTGAAGTAATTAAAATTATAAGAGAGACATTCAAATATTATGATCCAATAATAAAATATGTCACTATTTTTTTTTTAGGCTCTTAAAGTAATATATCTTTTATGTGCCATCTCAACGACACAACGGTAAATGCGATTACGCAGATATGGTTCCACGAATGGTGATGCGCGACAAATTCTAGGTATCAAAAGTGCCAATTTTTATGTATCTGTTTTAAATCGGTTCAATGGTGGGGGATTGCTAGTTCAAGATTAAAGTTTTGTTAAGACTTAAAGACCAATTGTTAGGTTTTCTGGTTTTGCAAAATTTGATTTTATCTTTGTTAAAAGATTTTCTATTGAAATTACATAAAATATAAAAATACACATATGTTTTGAAGGAAAATAGCTAATTCGTGCTCCAATTTTTGGCATGTGTGACGATTTATACATGAATTTTAGGTGTGTACTAAATTCCACCTCAACTTTTGTTAATTTTTCAATTTCATATTCAAATTATAAAATCGTGGCCAATACATACATTGACCAAGTCAAACCGTCAATAATGATGAGTCAGCAATCTGAGTCACTTACCATGTCAGCCAAATCATCTATAATGGCTGAGTCAGCTATTTTTTCATTTACCACGTCACCTAAAAAATAAACAAATAAACAAATAAAAAAGTAAAAAAAAAATATATATATATATTTTTCTATATTTATTTTTTGTCTAAATTTGTACTATTCCATTAATCTTAATTACCTAAAAATTAAATTTTCTATGTTTTGAATTATATATGTGGAACTACATTTTAAAAGAAAATTAATTTCACACATAGGGGTGAGTAATTAAATTGAACCAAACATAACCAAACTGAAATTCATCAATCTGAATCTGAAGCTAAATTTATTTTAACATGAATGATATAAAATATATTTACTGGATTATCCGAACCAAACTTGGCATTATATGGTAAACTAGCCCGAATTTTGTTCAACCTTTGAATTACTAAGTACTCGGATTATCAGAACCGAACAAACCTATCCACATCCATAATAAACTGAAATCAATAGTTTGGATATTCGGTCGGTTCGATTTTGGTAATTCGAATTTCGTGTAGTTTAGATTTTGAAAAGTAAAGTTATGTTCGGTTTGTTTACCCATCCCTAGATGTGAAATTTATATTCTTTTAAAAGTTAGTTCCGCAAAAAATATGAGTTAATTACTGATTTTAATTTCATATGATTCAAAGTAATTCCAAAAGATAGAAAAAAAAATCATATTAAGAAAAACTATTTTTAAGGTTATCTAAGATTAATACAACAGTAAAAAAATAGATTAAAAAAAAAATATATAAAATATATCATTTATTTATTTTAAATTGGGTGATATGGCAGATGACATGGCAGCTAACTCAGTTATTGTAGGTGATATGTGATAGCTGACTCAGTTTCTGACTCATCATTATTGACGGTTTGACTTGATCAATATATGTATTGGTCAGGATTTTATAGTTTGAATATGAAAGTAAAATAATAACAAAAGTTGAAGTAGGATTTAGCATGCATGTATGAATCGTCACACATACTAAAAATTGGGGTACGAATTGGCCATTTTTCCTATGTCTTGAGGTGCAGTTTAAGGGGAAAAAACTTCAAGTAACAAAAAAAAAACGCAAGATCAACCTCGATCTTTAAAAACTGCAAAACAAAATTTCATCTAATTAAAAATCATGTTGACTCTCGGCATTAACATTGTTAAAAAATTTAACGAAAATCTATACTATACCATTTTGGCCAAAATAAAATACATTTTTTGGGAGTTAAATGAATTTAACCCATAATCTCTTATTCGAAAGTAACTGTGGTTTCACTTCTCTGCCAGTTTCTAGCTCATGAGATGCATGATTTATTGGATTTTTCGGTCAATTTGTATTTCCTTTATTGTCAAATAGATCCTAAAAATACGATTTTGGGGATTAATTCAAAATTTGTTAGGGTTTATCTTATATTCTCAAAATTTACGGTATGAAAATGGTATATTTGTTTTATCATAATATATAATTATGTGTTGTTGTGTAATATAGATTTCCATTAAAAAGTACGATGGTAATGCTAAATTTGAGTAAAATAGAACCACATAAAAACCATGTCCATTAGGAAGCCAATAAACCCAAATAAGAGAATCAATTAGATGAGTGGGCCGAAAGTTAAAGCCCAGCAGCTACGATGTTGAAGAAGTTCAGATTCTTTCGATGGGTTCAGGCCCATCCAATAATATTAAGAGTCCTAGGGGACAAAAATATGAATTTTGCCTCCTTAATAAATTTACATAAAAATAAAATATTTTGGATCTGAAATACACTTAAATTATTTTTGTTTGGGTCCATTTTTTATTTTTCCAAACAAGTGCCTTGATTTATACAGAAAATATAATTGTTTGAGCTTGATCTAAATTTTTGTTTAAAAACAAACTTTTTGTATGAGACATTTTTTCTAAATGGTGATGACCTCTAGATCGGTTGCGGATGGTTAAGTCTAGAAGCTTGAAGAGACAATCTACTGATCAAAAAGAGTTTTGGTAGAGTATGGTTTCGTTCTGTCCATATAGCGCGTAGATTAATGTTTACTTTTGGTTTAATCTCTTGTATGATTCGGTCATCATGTTGGTTAAAAGTCTTGTATATAAAATTTATTAGAGTATGTATAGTTGGTTTGTTTGGTTTACTCTTGGTTTAATCACATTCAAAGAGTAGATGGTCAAGAGATTCTGAAGAAGCATTATATAGGAGACAATGGTTAAAAGCATTTTTTAAAAAAAATTTTATAAATGTTGTCATTTAATTTTAATCGCTCCTATATAATGCTTCAAACAAAAATAATAGGTGGATACATCATGGTACATATCAAATTAATTCATGTATATATGCTTATTCATGCATAAGTAGAGAGACATGGATGTATATGTGGAGAACTAGAGAACAGATGATGGGTCCCCATCGTCAAACATTTTAAATGCATTTTATATATACACATATATAATGTTTAAATTCGATTTTTACCACATGCTATTCGAAATATGGTGTCTAGGTTTAAAGATCGATGACGGACCTAACTGAGATTTTTGTTTGTAAAAAAAAAAACTGTAAGATCACGGACATAAATAACGGGAAATATACATGTGTGTGTATATATATATATATATATATATATATATATATATTATTACAAAACAAATTTAGATAAAAAAGTTAGTACAACAAAACCTAATCAGTTAAATGAAGAGAAAACGAGGGTTTTGTCTTAAATCCCACCAGAAAGATACGAATGAGAAAATTGTGGTCCCCACACCACACCCCGCATGTGGACACATTTCACCGTTTTAACAGTGACACCCAAACCGTAACCATCCTTCTTCTTTATTGTAAAATTCAATTTTTTTTAAAAAAATTATAAAATAAGTATTAAGAGAGAGAGAGAGAGAAAGACATACATACTTTTCAAGTTCATACATGGCTAAAAAATAAAATAAAAAGAAGAACACAAAGCGAGAGAGAGAGAGAAAGAGAGAGAGATAGGGCTTTGAGGTTTGTGTTTGTATTATAATACATATATATAGTGGAATAGTGTCTACTTCTTCATCATCTTCTATATCATCATCATCATGCATCATCTTCTTCTTGGTTCTTTCTTTAGGTCCGATTTATAGCTTTTCTGACCCCTTTTTTCCACCTTGGTTTCTTTCTCTTGATCTCAGGTACCCAAAAAAAACAACTTAGACATCTTTCTTCTTAATTCTTTCAAAAGCTATACAAACAAAAAACAAAAATATAAACCCTTAATTTGTTTTTCTTTGTTCCCTTCATGTCTTTTAGTGAATTGTTTTTATAAAAATTCTTCATGTCGTCAATCTCTATGGATTCTTCCTGTTCTTAATTAACTCCTCACTTCGTTTTCTTCTGAAACGATAATTTGATTAACTTTCACTATCTTTTTAACCTTTTTTTAATTGGGTTCTTTGTAGATTATTGTCTTCCACGCAAAACAAGATCTAAAGATGTCTTCATCATCATCATATAACACAAGCGTTGTTCCTTCATCATCATCCTCTGCTCAGCCTTTCTTCATCACCGGCTCCGGCGCCGGAGATAACGACTTTAACCGGAAAGATACTTTTATGTCAATGATTCAACAACCTCTCTCCTCAGCTCCACCACCCAAGAAACGAAGAAACCAACCCGGAAACCCAAGCAAGTATCTCTTACATGTATCAATAAGATTTTCTATGAAGATAATCACTATAAAGCTTTGAGAGAAAAAACAAACCTTATATGAAATGAATAACTAAACAAGAACCCTAATCTTTTTTTTGTACGCTCGTATCAAGATTTCATTATTATCGACCGGCCATTAGATTATATGTATGTGAGATTTCATGTTCTTCTATATATATGTTTGTAATTGTTTGTATCATTGTCTTGTAATAGTCCTCATAGATTAACATTTTGGATCCGATTGGTGACTAAATTTTATTGATCAAACAGATCCTGATGCGGAAGTGGTAGCTTTATCTCCAAAGACACTAATGGCTACAAACAGATTCATATGCGATGTATGCAACAAAGGGTTTCAAAGAGAACAAAATCTACAGCTTCATCGAAGAGGACACAATCTCCCATGGAAGCTAAAACAGAAGTCAACCAAAGAAGTGAAGAGGAAGGTGTATCTTTGTCCGGAGCCCACGTGCGTCCACCATGACCCCTCGCGTGCTCTCGGAGACCTCACCGGAATCAAGAAGCATTATTACCGTAAACACGGTGAAAAGAAGTGGAAATGCGAGAAATGTTCTAAGCGATACGCTGTTCAATCGGATTGGAAAGCTCACTTTAAGACTTGTGGTACTAAAGAGTATCGATGTGACTGTGGTACCATCTTCTCTAGGTAACTAATCTCTATCCACTTCATTTAAATAATTTGTTCGTATTTGGTTTGAGTGATGAAAACGTATAATATATGTGTGAGTGGTATCTAGATATACCCTCTTATCTAGGTAAAGTATAACAATGGACCATCTTTTTTTTTGTATTCTATTGAAAAACTATTCCAAGTAAAAAGCTGCATTCAACACTGCATGTAAGACTTAGCTTATTTACTAATTTACATGGAAAATACCAAATATATATAGCATCTGTGATTGAAATCTTATATATTTGGCCACGGAATTTGAAACCTCGATTACACCGCCATAAAATGTATATAGTGACTATGTTCATAGGATCTATCAATGTATTTGTTTGGTTGTTTATGAGTAGTGAATAGAGAAAGACAGTGAAGAGAAAGTGAGTAAATTTAAAAGATGCTAAATTTGGTCACATGTATGAGTTGGATTTGTTTTCCCATTTTCCACTTTTGTTTTCTTCTTCTTCACTTTGCAGGTTCCCCTTTTTATGAAACTCCTCTTCTTTTGTGGACCCCTTCTTGTATCTTTCTCTCTCTAGACATATACATACATATAGATTTGGTAAGAGTGCGTTACTTATTTCATTACAGTGTTCTGGTGAACACTTTAATGCTCTTCTAGGGTTTCTTTCTTTATTTTCATGGTTTGAGTAATATACGTTGTTGTAGAATGTGACCGATTTATATTAACATTCATGGGTTTTGCATTAAATGAAGAAGGCTTTCACTAAAGTAGCAATTGACTCGACCTCTATATTCTTCTATCATTTTCTCCTCTAAATAGCACCCATAATAACTATAGCATTAACTAACTATATCATTCACGTCAATAAATATCATATATGTAAGTTGCATACATAAATGAACTAATAAATTTTATATATATCCGTACCGTTCTCTTGTTTACATTTTGTTTAATTTTTGTGTTTTTTTTTTGCTTTGTAGACGCGATAGTTACATAACGCATAGGGCTTTCTGCGATGCATTGATACAAGAGACGGCTAGAAACCCTACCGTGAGCTTCACGTCAATGGCAGCTGTTAGCAGCGGCGCTGGCTCCGGTGGATTATACGGGAGACTCGGAGGTGGCGGCGCTATTTCGCACCACCATTTGAGTGACCATCCAAATTCCGGATTTACCCCTCTCTCGGGTTACAATCTGAACATTGCATCTTCTGAAAATAACAGAGATTTTGTTTCTCAATCGTCGAACCCTAACTTCCTAATCCAATGCTCGTCGAGTCAAGGAATGTTGACTGCACCGCACAACAACAACGATCAGAGTTTCATGAACCAACACGGTCTGATCCAATTTGATCCAGTCGACAACATCAACCTCAAGAGTAGCAACACCAACAACAGCTTCTTCAACCTCGGATTTTTTCAAGAAAACAGCAAGAACACGGAGACGAGTCTGCCTTCTCTATATAGCACCGATGTTCTTGTTCATCACCGTGACGAAAACTTGAATGCGGGTTCTAACGTGTCGGCCACGGCATTGCTTCAGAAAGCTACTCAAATGGGTTCAATCACAAGCAATGATCCTTCTGCTCTGTTCAGAGGCTTAGCTTCTTCGTCTAATTCGTCATGTGTGGTTGCTAATGACTTTGGAGGAGGACAGATCATGGAGAACGATAATAACGGAAACCTTCAAGGTCTAATGAACTCACTAGCGGCCGTAAATGGCGGTGATGGTGGCGGATCCGGTGGCAATATTTTCGACGTTCGTTTTGGAAACAATGGAAGTATGAGCGGCTCGGATAAGTTAACTTTGGATTTTCTTGGAGTTGGAGGAATGGTGAGAAATGTAAATCGCGGCGGCGGCGGTGGTCGTGGTCGTGGCGGCGTTTCTTTGGATGGTGAAGTGAAGTTTCTGGAGCAAAATCATCCATTTGGAAGAGGTTGATTAATTTTGCTATCTTCGTTTGTTGTTTTCGTAATCTTTATATATAATAGATCTCTGTTGAACTCTTTAGATTTGCAGTCAGAGTGTGTCTTTTGTTAAGTTGTTATATATAATAAAATTAAAGAATGTAAGTTTGCTACTTTGTGGACCTACAACTCCAATTTAAATTTTATGGGGGTGAAGATGGCGGATTAAACGGAATGGTTGAAGAATGAAATGCGGCTGAATGATGAAAAATGGTAGAAACTTTAACTAAGTTTTTTTTTTAATTTGTTGGAATGTTTAAAAACAAGTTATTTTGGACTAAGTTTCAGGTTCAATTCGCTTCTCTCTACATGGGTTTTTCTTGTAATGGTTGTTTCTTTTGATGTAACGAAAAAACATTGTCAAAATTTTGCCTAAATTAATAAAGCGTATCCGATACAAACGGGAACAAGTTATTTTGGGCCAAGAAAGTTGATATTCATAGATAAATCTATGGCCTCGAGTATCTTGATTTCACATTTTTCTTTGTGTTTATCTTCTTTTTCATAGTTTTTTATTGCATTTAGAATCCTAGTGAGCCTTATTGCATTTTAGATGTCCTAGGTTATTTTTGTATTCTTTTTGGTTGGTTTTGTGTTCATTTATGTGCATGGAAGTGACTTGAATCAAAGAGTTACAAGGAGCAAGAAGATTGAATCAAAGAGAAGTCAAAGAAGCATCAAAAAGAGGAAAACAGACAGTTGATCGGCCCCATGGCCGATCAAGTGGCTACTCAATATCACTGTCCAAAACTCACAACATTTTGATCGCACCCTTGATTGGCCGCTCAACTTTGATCCAGTTTTTAAAATCTTGTATCGACACGGTTTATCCTAGATTGACCCGGTTTGAACTCATTTTGCTATTTAAACATTTTAGACCTATTTTTTTGTTAATTTTGATAAGTTTGATATTCTCTTTACCTCTTTTAGATCAAAAACCTATTTCTATGTTTATGGTATTTGGATTTGAGAATATTTTTTTATGATTTGCAAACTTTTATCTTAATCTCTTTTCTTAATCTTTTATTTCCATTATGCTTAACTTAGATTTCTTTTTTGTACTATGAGTGAGTGGTCTCATCTTTGGATTGTGGGTTTAGTAGATTAGGGATGTTTGATGATTGATGATTGATGATTAGGCTTAGATATTTATTTTTTCTTTATTTGAGTTGCATTTAGTGTTAGGATTTGACTTGATCACTCAAATCTAGATCATAGGTAATTTCATGTCCGAAATGTGTTCCATGAAATGTTTAAACCAAACTCAAATTAGTTTTTTCTTTCTTAGCCAATGAAAGTTGATGTTAGGGTGATTAGTGGACTTAGTGGACTTGTTTGTTAATGCTCATTGATTAAATAATGTGCAAATGAAAGTTTAGCTAAATTAGGCAATTAGTAAAGTGATTAATGCCATGAAAATGGATTGGTCAAATTAATGTGATCCATGTTCTATGATTGATCTTAATTAGGGTCTTTCATCATTGATTAGTCACCATACTCCCCTCAATCTATTGCTAGACCCATGATCCATTGTTTTCCCATTAAGAGTTAATCTATCCTTTCTTGTTGATCGTTTTTTGTTAGTCTTTTGATTGCTCATTTTAATTGCTTATCTTTTGCTTTGTTTATGCTTTTGTTAGTTTCATTTATGCAATTAGTAGTTTAAAAACAAAAAAATAAAACAAATATCATTTCACCTTAGTTTAATTAAAACCTTAATAGTTTAGTGCGTTAGTTCCAAGTTTCTTTTGTGGTTCGACCCTAAATCTATACTACGACAAGTATTTAGTGCATTTGTGAGTATGGATTAGGAATCATTCGATTTCCTCCAAATAAAATTTTTGTATCATTCATATGTTCTTATTTAAATGGTGCATAAATTAATGCAATGGATGAAGGGGTTCAATCCCATGTTGGGACGGATGATTATTTTTTAAATCGGAATATTTAAAGTCTGACTTATCGGCTGAAGGATCCGGAACTCTCACGGTTTATAAAAAAAAAACATCTAATCTAAAAATTGATTGTTAATTCAATGTGAGGCGGTTCGAAGTTGAACCGCTTCTTTGTCAATCAATTAGATGAACGTATAGAACCCGCAGTTGAAACAAATGGTTCAAAGTTACGACGAAAGTTGGATTATCTTAATTTTCATTAAAAAATATAAAATTTTTTAACTTCTTTTAAAAATATAAATCTTTTTGATGTTCTTCTAAGAGTTTTTTTCTAAAGGAAAAAATTAATAATGTAATTTATTTTTTATTTCAGCTAATTTTACTATTCAACTGTTTTACCAATTTTAACCATTCAACGAATCCGTTTTTTTTGTCGGCTATTACATCATCATTTGAGATATTTGATCTAATCATATTATGATTATATTCAACTACCTGCATCATATGCGATTATGATGAACAGCTTCCACGAACAACGATTCCACGACTCAGCTCTCCCCGCACCACTCGAATCCACAACGGACGGTTCTGCATGTACGACATCCCCACAATGGATATGCTCTCTCCGCAACACGTGAGACCACGATGAACGGTACCTGTGGCACTCTGAAACCTCCGATAAATTTTGCATCCATAAATCTGCAAGAAACTGTAGTCTCTGAAAACCAAACCCAGACCTGGTGTATAAGCCTTTAAACTCTTGAATATTGGGCCGAGGAGCTTCCACAAAATCCGTCACTCTATACCACTATTTTTTACCATCTTCTTTCTAATTGTAAAAACAAACTTTTAACCTTTTCGTGAAATCGATGTTAACGTATACTTGTATACAAAGTTTTCACATGAAAAACAAAATCTACATGTAAATTATGCTGTGTTTATAAAGCCGATTTGAATCGTCAGGTTAAACCGGTACAACCGTTACCCATAACTTATACAACCAAAACTACCTTGAAAAACTCGTGAACCATTGTGTACGAATATAGATTTTTCATTTTTTGTGGTTTATGTGTTGATCCAGATTTCAATTTCAAATAACATGCTTTATGTGTTGAAAAGTTAACTGTAAAGATTTATTTGATTGTCGGTAAAATTACATAGACGAGTAATACTATTCTTACTCAAATTGTTGTTGCTTTTTTTTTTAAATGAATACTAATAAGATATGCATAATATTTTTCTTTCGTATAACCAAAATTTTCACAATGATATAAAACCATTATAAATTTGAAAGACAAACCTATAAACATTATAGTTTTTATCCTTAATTTTTAATTTTTTAAAACTCATTAATTCTATTATAGATTGATTTTTCAAAAATTTAAATTTAAATTTATGGACCTGTGTAAAATAATCAGTAAGGGGGAATTTTACATATTTGAAATGTTATTAATAGCTTATATATGTGTATTCATTATAATTAAAAGTATATGTATAAAAAAGTATATGTAAACAAGTTTATATAGTTAAAAGTATACATGTACAACTGAAGTAGTATAACTACAGGATGGGTCTGTTTCAAGCGGTTTGATGTTCGGTTTGGTTTTAAAACCATTGGATTTATTATCAAAAAGAAAATCGTACCTTTTTCTAGCAACATATATAAGGAAAATCAAAAACCCACTTGATTTTTTTTTTTAAATTAATTCCTGCATTGTATATAAATGAATACGTGCCATGTAGGATTAAAACAACGAATGCTAAATTTGATACTAGATTACACTTCCCACCTTTTTTTTTTTTTAATCAAAAAGTGATTCGAATTTTTTACCATCCGATCAATCTCTTAAAATAAATGTAGTCGTCGAATAATCAACTCACCGAATTTTCTAATAAATTTAAAATATAATACTATTTCGACTTGACTAAATCGAAACTATTAGCCTACTACTAACAAGACAATTCCTCTCCAAATGAAAAGTACTATCCTCCTACTACTTGATTTGGATTACACATCACACGTTGCACATGCAAATATATATATGAGCATATTTGAATATAGTAATACGTCAGTCGTATTCGTATCGTATATATTCCAATATCAAGCATAGTCCAAACAGAAACATCCAACATCTTCATATTATTCAATATCATGTCGTAATTGAATATTCATACTATATAATAACTAGCGAATTCTATATTATTTAGCATATTGGATCGATATATATATCTCTCTCTCTTAAAAGTATTTTATCCGTCCGTTATGGTGAAGCTATATTGCGAATGTCAAATCTTTATATATTGTATATATAAAAAGGGAATTGATTTTGCCATATTGATATTTTTATTTTGTTGATTAGACATTCCTACTGATCCTGCACAATTTGTTGCTTTTATATTGTATATTAGTTAGTAGATCGAATCCCTTTAATTCACTAAATAATTAAAGAGAATACTTTATTTGGAATATATATATATCAAATATTACTATTTGGAATGGATTACATCATGAAATGGAACCGACAGATAACGCAATAAGAAAAACAACGAGCAAGAACTAAAAAAACCTATTACATAGTGAATGGTATTCGATATTTCCGAAATATAAATTCATCAAACCTAAGGTTTTTCCCGCATCGATATTTTAGTGAGGACGAGCTTTTTTAATAACACAATTGGCAATAACAACACGACTTTTATCCAAACTTTGAAATTTTTTTTTCTTTGATTGCATTTGTCATATTTGTTTCGGATGAATTAGCTTTGGAGTAGCCAGCTTTATAAATCGTAGAACAAACCTGAACTACATAGTGCAAATCAGATAGACAAGCATAATTTTAGAAAAATTTAGCTTCTAAAACAACATATATATTTGCTACGAAGGAAAGAAATCTCCAAACAGAAGCTCTATCCCCAGTAAAATCAACGATTCTAACTGAGGAAGAGAAGACCAAACTCAAAAGAGGGGTGCATAAGACCCAACAAAAAAGGATCTCGCCAAATGAAAATGACGTATTGTGTTTTTATGCATTTCCTTGGTTTACATTCATGTGCATTTTGTCTCTTTTTGCATCATATTGGTGTTTTATCTTGTATTTCGGGTGACATTCCATACTTAGCATCATTTTAGAGTCTAGGATCCATCCTTTTCGCATTTTGTGCATTTTTGGTCTTCTTTTTAGGTACTTTGGAGTTGGCACTTGGAGGAGACTTTTATGAGCTAATTTGGATTCAAAAAGTGGGAAATTCATATGGAGCAAAGGAGTTTTGAGAGGATTGAAGATATGGAGCAAAAGGAGCCAAAGAAGCAATTTTTCAAGGCAAAAGAAGGCGTGATCGACCCACAGATCGATCAAATCACGCACAGATCCATGCTTCCTACCTACATTCTGATCGATCCACAGATCGAGCTGCAGCTCGATCAGAAGGTCCTACCATCGACCCATCGATCGATCGACGGAATGATGGTTTTGTGTTGACTTTTCTGTTTTTATGTTGATTTTCTAGGTTTGACCCGAATCCGACCCGAGTACATTTTTAGGAGTATTTATATGTTTTAAGACTAAAAAACTACCTAAGGGATGTTATGCTATTTTCTCGTTAAGCTTTCAAACCTTTATTTCTGATATGTGTTTGGATCTTGAGATTTCTCCATATTTAGTGAAATTTTCCTTTACTTTTATCATCTCTTTTATGTTTGTGCCTTTAATCATGTTTATCCTTGAAGTTAGTATCATGATTAGTGACTAGTTTTTCTATGGGTTTTTGGGCTTAGTAGATTCTGGATGTTTGATGGATGATTATTGATGTTTAGGGTTAGATTCTCATGATTTTTAAGGTTTAAGGTGTACTTAAGGCTAGATTTGACATGATCAATCAAAATCTAGAACATGGACATTTCATGCCCAGAAGGTGTTTGATGAAATGTCTAGGAGAACTTAAAATTTGCTTTTCATTCTTTACCAATGAGAATTGATGCTTAAGGTGATTAGTTGGCTTTATGAACTTATACTTAATGATTATTGATCATTTAATTGCAATTGAGAAATTAGCTAAATTGAGTGATTAGTAAATGGATTATTGTCATGGGAATGGATTAGTCTCCTTTGTGTGATTCATGTCATGGAATTGAGTTTTAATTTTCTCCCTAATGTTATTAGTTAGTCATTAATCATCCCGAGTCAATTGCTTTACCCAAAGCACATGTTTTTCCTTATTTGATCAAGTTTTTAGTTGTTGGCTTTATGGTTGACTTTTCTTGACTGTAGTTGACTTTTGTATTTAGACTTTGTTTATGCTTAAATTCTCTTGCTTTTATCTTGTTTAGTTCTTGCTTACTCGTTTCGTCTTGTTTATCTTCTATTTGCTTTATCATTTGCTCGTTTTATTTCGTAATCAAGATTTTAGAACACGAAATTATCATCTTGAATCGCTTAGTTTAATCGATTGCTTGGATTCTTAGTGTAGTTATTCCGATCTCCCTTGGTTCGACCCTATGCTATGCTACAACAACTAGAGTGTGTTGTTAGTAAGGTCTAGGTACAAATATAATTTGACACACATCAGAAAACAACATATTTATATGCAAGGAATGTTGATGCATCTGAGTCACATCTAAAAATGAGTCGGTGAGGTTGGAGTTCTCGACAAGCTTCACAATGGTCGATAATTCGGCATCACTGGAAGCAATCAAAGCGGATAAATCCGTTTACATAAACCACCGTCGGAGATCCCCAGATCTATCACCTTTGCAAAACTTCGGGTTTACAAGATCTCTAGATTCGATCTCATGATCAGACGATGCCGCTAAGATATAGAAGTAGAAAAAGGCGAACAATTTTGAAATAACAGTTGAAAAAAAATAGTACTTAGTTTACTTATATATATTTGGATTCATATGATATATTGAAATTTAAGTTTTCATGATAAAAAAATATTTTAAAATTTTCTTTTTAGTTAGTTTGTTTGTTTTTTTTTGGGCTATATTTGATTATAAGAACATATAATCCTTTAAATTATAGTGCTAAAAGAAAATAGAAAGAAATCCACCACCTACTTCAATACATATATGGTCGTAAATACAAAATTACATAAATAGTACTTAATCAATAAAAATATATATATATATATATATATATATATAAATATATATATATATAAAATTTAGTGATCTGAATCGAAATCCAACTACTTTAGAGATAAAAAAAAAGTTTATTGGATACAAACACTCCATAATAAACTTACAAGTCAAATTTCCAACTGGTCCAACAACAACAAAATTATTTCAAACAAAAATTAAACTGATAATAGTTTGTTTTTTTTGAAATTTTCGGCTAAGTTAAAGCAAAATATTGTTGATATTCTGCAGAAATAACTCGACTCGTTTTTTTTCGTCTTCATTGTTACTTTTTCTATTCAATTTTCCATGTCTCCATCCAACATATATATAACATGATATTTGATATTTGGTATTTTTACATCATTGAGCTCATCATTTTCATTGTTTTTTTGGATAAAATGTAAATATTATTCAAAAAAGTATTGTAGATCATACATGTTGCATGACCTTATAACTTGGTCCCATGCTTAAGCTAGTTAAAACATGGAAGCAACCAGAATTGGTGTAGCTACTAAATTCTGTAGCTACTACCGTAATCTCGTGGTTACGGCGTGAAATTACAACAATAAAGCTAACTAAAAGCATTGGATAACTTCTACAGAAGATCAGAAAACCAATACTGGGATTACAACAATCCTATAACCCAACCTGAAAAGGACCAAACCTTATGGAGATTCGGCGAAGTCCAGATTCCGGCTAGATAGCGTTCGAAACAGTGGCTGGTTGGAAGGGATAGTGAATTTTCAAACACAACCTGACTCTCCTACCACAAACAAACTAAGGACAAAGGAGGAACTCCAAAGCCGAACCACGCAAAATCGATTTAGGTGAAAGAAACTAAAACCCTCGAAGATCGCTAAAAGAGGGAGTCATCGAGTTGATATGATCTTGGTCGGAAAAGCTTAGAACCAGCCGACGCACCATCCTTAAATCCGTCGATTTTTGGTCCATTAACCTCCAAAAAGACCACCATTAACAAGTCTTCCAACTCTTCCAAAACAGATCCACGAAGCAAAGAATCTAACCCGATCACTGAAAAACACATAAGCCAAGAATACAACTAGCATCGCCTAAATCGAAAGGCGAGAAAATCACCCTCCACTTACGCCGCATGATCAGAACACGTGACACTACCGCAGCCAATCAACATCAAAAGATTGAATCCGAAGAACCACCGAGATTTCTCCTCCATGGAACCACCACCATCCTCTAGCAGAGAGGTCCTAGGAAGATCCCAAACGATGTTCCTCTTATCTACTCCGATCTATAAATCCGCCTCGCCACAATGATCTATTCATGCTAAAGAACAGAACCGCACAAAACTCGAAGATCGTCCTGCCTCCTGAACCGACGAAGAGATCTTTATAGAGAACCAAACCCCGAAAGGCTAGCTGACAAAGGGAGCCGCCGCATCGAATCAAAACAAGGGAGAAGCGAAGCACAAGAGAGCCTTAGATTTGGAAGGATCCAGACCAAGGCGGAGACACTTTAACCTGTCACAAAACCAATCTCGTTGCTGCTACAGAGCAACCTAGAACGGAGCAGTGAGCATCCGCCGTCGACAAAGACCACACCACGGAGAAAGGGATCTCAAACTCTGCGGCATCGGTGAAGGGAGAATCAACAAAGCGGTAACCGAAAGATAGAGAAAAGATTGAGGGTCCCTTCCCCGGAGGCAGTGAGATAAACTGACCTCCAGGAAGGGAGATCGGAGGCCAAGTCTTGTCTGGTGAGCGGCGGAGAAGTCAAGAATATTTATCTGCGTTGTTTTCTATCCATCACTTCATCATATTTGCATTATTTTTTAGTCTTTGAGTCTCATTTTAGTTTTTAGATGCATTTTAGAGTTAGGACTTGTGTTTGTGCATTTTGGTTCTTGTTTTTAGTTGTTTAGGTACTTTTGGAGATCTTGGAGCTATGTGGGTACATTGGAGGTTTGGGAGAGACAAAGGAAGATGAAGAATAGGATGAGAGAGTTCATTCTAAAACGGATACAAGAGGGTGATATGCAGAGTACATAATATGTGTCTTAAATATTGAATCCAATGAAGGCCTTAGCGATGGCCTATGGAGCTTAATTTTTGACACGACACAGGAAATTGAGTTAGCTTTCCAATGGAAGTGGTCTCAAGTTATTCAGAGATATATCACAAGAGTTATCACTGGTTTATTGAACACATGTCATCACACTCGGCCCAAACCGAGTGGGACAACACCGAGTGGAGCTGCAGTTTGTCACTGGAATTCTGCTTGTTCTGCACTCGGTTTAGTGACCGATTGGAGGCACATCGAGTGCCTCTACAACAGTTTACTTTTTCGAAATTGTGTTGACTTTGCCTATTTGACCCGGATCCGATCCGGTTTGTTCCAGGTCGATCCGGGTCCATTATAGACCTCTATAAATACATTTTTATCTTTGTAAAAATCTAAGTTTTATTTTTTCTAAGTTGGTTTTTAGATCCAAACTATATTTTTTACATTTTGGACAAGATCTTCAATATTTCATGCCACTTAGTGAAGGATTTCTTCACTATTTTATCTTTTATATTTTATTTATGCATTTTTATTATGTTTGTGTCTTTTTCTTTGTTCTTCATCATGTTTAGTGATTAGTCTTTAGTTGGATCATGGATAATGTTAGATTAGGATGATTTGGTGGTTAGATGATGATGATTTAGGTTGATCCTTGTTGGATCCTTTACTTAGGTTGAGTTTAATACTAGTTTTGACTTGATCACTCAAAATCTAGACTAAAGGCTTTTCACGCCCTGAAGATGTCTGTGAAAATATTTGAACCAAATTTTTTGTGAGCTTTACATACCTAGCCAATGGGAATTGATGATTAGGGTGTTTGGTGAACTAATTAGACTTTTTCTTAATGCTCATTGATTATCTAATTGCAAACGGAAATTTATGATAATTAGGTGATTAGTGAAGTGATTAGTGGCATGGAAGTGGATTAGTCATATTTTTGAGTTCCATGTTCTAAGATGATGTTTAATACAATCTTTTGAATCATTGTTTGGTTGTTAATCAATCCTTATGATAGTTTAACCCATGGTCCAATGCTTTTATCTTGTTTATTTTCTTGCATTTCACTTCTTATATTTTCTTAGCTTTTAAACCAAACAAAAATCCAAAAATATTTATTATAGATTAGTTTGTTTCTCGCATCTCTAGTGTACAAACTTTAGTCCCTTGTGATCGATTTTTAAATACTAAATTAGTGTACTATACACTTGTGGTTTTGTTTAAGACTTTATAAATGTAAAGTTTAAACACCTCATTGGATCCTTATTATATAGTGAGGGTAAAATTAAAATGTGTTAATGTTAAAGCACCAAAATAGAACATAATATATCATTATATTGTAGGGGTTTCCTTTTATATATAACCGGAGAATTTCACGTAAAATTCCATATTAATTATTATAATATGTAAAAATGCAGATTTTATACCATTTAATATGTTTACAGTAACAAAAAGTTTTTGAAAAATGGACCTATAGATAGAAAAATTAATATGATTCATGATATCTATACACACAAAAATTTAACGCGAATCCACCATTTTAATTAAAATTTTATATATTCAAATATAAACCACTTTTTATTATATATTTTAGGATTTTTTGAAAATATGATTAAAAAAAATAACAATATAAAAAATAATACATAAACGCGTAAAAATGGCATGTTGCATATCAATAAAAAATATTTTGATATCTGTATAAACAATCTCAAAGTTTTAAAGATTATATTTCAAAATAATAAACACTTCAAATAATATAATTTTTAAAAGTTTTTGTAGAAAAAAATATGTTCTTTAAAAAAAAAGAGTTTAAGTATGATTAATAACATAATCTCTTTATGTTTCAATATATATATCATCAAATTTAGTTTTCTAACATGTGTGGTTTTGTTTTAAGATTATAGCTCATTTGTTTTTTAATAGCGCAAATAAAACAAGATTAATGATATTATATATCAATAAATTTAAGAAATTTGATTTGGCGAAAACTCTAAAATAACTCATATCCTAATAACTACTATGTCCTCTCATATTAGAAATTAGTTTTTCATATTCACACCACAAGTAAACAAGACAAAATCCGATAGAATTTTCGACGGATATAATCCGTCGGTAAAATTTCGACGGATTTTCGACAAATTTTCGATAAACCAAATACCGTAGGATATCCGTCGATTTTTCCGACGGATTACCGATGGCAAAAAATCCGTAGGAAATTCCGATGGATATCCTACGGTTTTCCGACCTTAACCGAAGAATTCGAATCCGTTGGAAATCCCTCGGTTTCTTTTCGACGGATTTTCAACGGTTCGTAATTCCGTTTGAAAATTAAAAAATCCGTCGGAAATTCGTCGGTTTATTTCCGACGGTTCGTAATTCCAAAATTATAGATCCATTTATGGCCGTTTGAAATTTAAAAATCCGTCGGAAATCTGTCGGAAATCCGTCGGTTTTTTTAGTATTTATACTACATCAAACATCTTCTCACATTCATTCTTATGCAACAACATTTTATAAAAAAGAGAGAGAGAGAGTAAAATATGTGTTATTCTTCTTTAAATCCGTTTAATTATTTTCGATTGTGGATGGACAAGCCAATGCGAGATCAAGCGAGCGGATTGGTAATAGAGGAGTACGAGACTGGGATTAAGGAATTTATGGAATTTGTTGGGCAAAATCCGCAAGTCATTCGAAATGGTAAATTTCTTTGTCCTTGTACGGATTGTTTGAATCGTAGGAGAGGAACGTATAAATGTGTATATGGGCATTTGTATAATCATGGATTTATGCCGGGTTACAAAATTTGGTATTCACATGGAGAAATGGAGGAAATGGTAGATTATGGTAGTTGTAGTGAACCTTATGCAACTGATATGATAGAAGAAACGGCAACGGAACCTCCTAGCATAGGTATGGTGCAAATGGTCAATGATGCATTTCAGGAAAATTTATCAGGATTCGGGGAAGATGTTGAAAGGGTACATGTACCTAATTTAGATGATAGAAGGTTTTTTGATATGTTGGATGCAGCGAAACAGCCGTTATACGACGGTTGTAGAGAGGGTGATTCTCCTTTGTCAACCGCGACTAAGTTGATGACCATCAAGTCGAATTACAATATGAGCGAGGAGGTTGTGGATGTGATTGCGAATTTCGTTAAAGGTCTTTTTCTGCAGGATAACCTTGCACCAGCTTCGTACTATGAGATACAAAAATTGGTTGCTGGTCTTGGTTTGCCGTTTCAGATGATAGACATTTGCGAGGAGAACTGCATGTTGTATTGGAAAGCGACCGAGGGCCTTCTGTCTTGTCAATTTTGCGGTCATCCTAGGTATAAAGATACAGGAGGAAGAGTTTTAATCCCATTTAAGCGGATGTGGTACTTACCTTTGACAGCGAGGTTAAAGCGGTTATACCAATCTAGGCGAACTGCGACCGCAATGAGATGGCATGGAGAGCATAGAAGGGAAGGAAAAATAGGGCATCCATCAGATGCAGAAGCGTGGAAACATTTTAATTCAGTCTATCCCACGTTTGCGGTAGAAGGAAGGAATGTATACCTCAGATTGAGCACTGATGGCTTCAACCCTTTTGGGAAGCCTGGGAGGCAATATTCACTATGGCCTGTAATCGTGACACCTTACAATTTGCCGTCATCTCTTTGCATGAAGAGAGAGTTTTTGTTCCTAAGTATCCTAGTCCCCGGACCATCCCATCCTAAGAAATCACTTGATATTTTCCTACAGCCATTGATCGAGGAGTTGCGGATGTTATGGCACCACGGCGTTGAGACGTGGGATGTCTCACTGAAGGAGAATTTTGATATGCATACGGTTTTAATGTGGACGATAAGCGACTTCCCGGCCTACGGATGCTTTCCGGATGGTCAACGCATGGGAAATTGGCGTGTCCATCCTATGGAGAAAGCACTGATGCATTCCAGTTGAAGCACGAAAGGAAGACCTGTTGATTTGATTGCCATCGGCGGTTTCTCCCCCATGACCATCCCTATCGGCAGAGCACCACTCTATTCAGGAAGGATGTAGAAGTTTTACATGGTCCACCGCCTGTGTTAGGTGGCCAGTATATGTTGGATCAGTTACGAGATTTTGGAGCGGATCGGACTATTGAATGTGGTGGTAATGGACATGTCCATGTAGATGGTGCTGGAGAGTACCACAATTGAGGCATAATCTGGATGTTATGTACATTGGAAGGATCATCTTCTGAGGCATAATCTGGATGTTATGCACATTGAGAAGAATTTTTTCGATAACATCATGAACACCATCCTCAATGTGCAAAAGAAGACGAAGGATAATTTGAAGTCGAGGTTGGACCTTGAGGAGAATTGTTCTCGAACGCAGCTTCACGTTAATTCCCGAGGGAAAGCTCCGATCCTTGCTTTCCAGATGGACGGGCTTGCAAAACAAGAGTTCTTCGAGTGGATTTTGAACAGCGAAAAATTTCCGAATGGTTACGTGTCAAATTTGCGGCATTGTGTTGATAAAAGAGAAGGAAAATTCAAAGGGATGAAGAGTCATGATTGTCATGTTGTTATGAAACGCCTCTTGCCATTCACTTTTCGAGGTCTTTTACCCTGACAAGTACACATAGCCATTGCATGTATGTTTTCTATTTCTTTTGTATGTTCTATCTTATTATGTCGATGTTCTTTACTCTTTTTGATTCATTTGATAACACAAATTTTATATTGCAGGGATTGCTTCGTTTTTTCGGGATTTTTAAGTACTAGAACACTAACAGAAGAAGGTATTCAAAATTTGGAAGAGAAGATACCCGGGATCCTTTGCAATTTAGAGAAAATATTTCCACCGTCCTTCTTCAATGGGTATGTTCTCTAATTCTTTTGTATGTTCTATCTTATTATGTCGATGTTCTTTACTCTTTTCGATTCATTTGATAACACAAATTTTATATTGCAGGGATTGCTTCGTTTTTTCGGGATTTAAGTACTAGAACACTAACAGAAGAAGGTATTCAAAATTTGGAAGAAAAGATACCCGGGATCCTTTGCAATTTAGAGAAAATATTTCCACCGTTCTTCTTCGATGTTATGGAGCATCTCCCGATTCATCTCCCTCGGGAAGCAGCACTTGGTGGGCCGGTCCAGTATCGATGGATGTATCAATTTGAGCGGTGTATGTTTCATCTAAAGAAGAAGGTGAAGAATTTGAGCAGAGTCGAGGGTTCTATCGTTGCGCAAAACATCAATGAAGAAAACGCTAACTTTGCCGGATTTTACTTCCCACCTGAAAGGCAAGCAAAGAGTCGCAAACCCACGAGAAATGATGATGGTGGCATATCCCCAACTTACTATGCTCATGTACCAAATGAATTCGCCCAAATTGGACGGCTTAGTGGAAGAAGCCGTAAGAGAAGGCTTACACAGGAGGAACGAGCTCATTTACACTTGTATATCCTTATAAACTGTGAAGAAATCTTGGAATACGAGAGGTATTTTACTTCAATCTTTCGATATATACCTTTTTTTTAAAGTATATAAATTTTTTTTTTACAATGGCTAATGACATCAGGATTTACAAAGCTATACAACGGCACAAATACCCTGCGCTAACAGAGGATCAAATTGAAGAGCTTAAAGAAAGTGAGTTTGCGGGATGGATTTGTTCTTATGTAAGTTAATGACTTCATTTTCATATCTTCATTATCATGTGGTGTATACATTTTCCTCACTCACGCAATGACAACAGGTTCAAGACATGATGTCTAGAGGTCAGACATTTCTCACATGGCTCGAAGAGTTGCTAAACCCCCCCCTATATGTTGCACAGTCATACCCAGCATATTTTACACGTGGATATAAGTTTAAGGTGTTTCAAGAAGAAAGTACCAGATCAACAATTAATTCGGGTGTTTAATCGCAATCAAGTGACATGGTTTACTACGGCGTACTTCGTAAGATATTAGAATTCCATTTCCCAGGCATATTAGACTTAAGGTTCATTGCATTTAATTGCGATTGGTATAACCCAGATGACGAATATGGAGTACGACATGGCGAATTTGGTGTTACATGGGTCCATTCTGGAAGGACTCTCGAGAAGTATGATCCGTTTGTCCTAGCGTCACAGGCAGGTTAGGTTTGCTACATTCGCCCCCTAGAGTGTCAACGTCTGTTCCCGACCCATGGATCACAGTCACACAAATTCATCCGAGAGGGACGCTTGTTGGGGTACCTGAGCACGATCATTTGCAACAAGACGCAGAAGGTGGATTAGGTAATATTGATCTTTCTCTCAACGTGGAGCTGGTTGTCGGTTTTACTATCGGCCTAGAGGAGGAGGTGTTTACCGATTCTGAGGAAGAGTTAGGTGAATTTGATGAAGATTCTGATTCTGCGGCTTCATACTACTCATCAGATTAAGATTATAGTCTACCATAACTGAGTATATTAAATATGTAATCTTTCCAGCTGTTTCGGTTTTTTCAAAAATATTCTGTACTTTTTTAGAAGTCTTTCAAACTTTTGTAATGTTATTATGAAAATTGAATTTTTTTTTATATAAATATTCAAAAAAATTTGATGTAAATATTCAAATTTTCTGAAATTTTCCGACGGATTTGTTAAAATGTGAAAAATACACTTCTTTTTTCACTTTTGTAAATATTATATCTTTTACAATTTCATAAATATTATATAAGTATTTTAACTAACTATTCAAAGCTTTTGTAATTCTGTAATTATAAGACTTACTGAAATTTTAATAATCCGTCAAAAATCCGTTGGAATTTCCGACGGAATTCCTACGGATTATGGTTTAGAGAAAAATCTAAGTTGTCGGATATCTGTCGGATGGGTTTAGGGTTTAGGGTTTCAAAAAAATAAATTTTATTGAAATCCGTCGGAATTTCAAGAAAAATCCTACGAATTTCCGACGGATTTATGGGGTTTTTTTTGGTTTTCACAAATTTGGTAGTTTGCGGCTTATGTCTCCCCAATATAAACAAATTAGGTTGTTGACAAAGTTATTTAAACACTTTTTAAAGCATGTTTGTAATTTTAATAACATATCTACATATTTGAATATAAATCATAGAGTGTACATGTATGTTTACTAGGATTACAATGTGTGATGAAATCAATTAAGTCATTGTTATAAAATTGATTATAGGTTGAATCTATTAGACAAGGGAAATGTTGTAAGTGATTTAAACATGTTTAATGCGAGAACCGTAATCTGTAAACACCAAATTGAGTGGTGGCCGTCGGAAATCTATCGGAAATTAGAAAAAACCGATGGATTTCCGACGGATGGTAATATTCCTTTATGTTGACCGACCAATCGCATCGCATGCAGAGAATATATGATATCCATCGGTTCTCGATCGGTTTTCGGTTGGTATTTCGTCGGTTTACTAATTGCCGCCTAATTTTTCATGTACGCGACAAATTTTTGGGAAAAAAATTTGGAAACCGACAGAAAACCGACGATTCTGGCCGCGGTTCTGTAAAAAGATAAGATCCACCAGATCTTCTTCTTCCCCACACGCTAATTTCTCTCTCTCTCTAAACCTTGTTCTCTCTCCATTCTCTCTTCCATCCACCGAAAAGAAACCATGTAAGTCTTCTTTTTCTCTATGATTTCATTGTTAGTTTCATAGATTTCGTTTTAGTTTCGTAGATTTAGTATTAGTTTCATAGATTTAGGATTATTTCTTCAAATCTTTTGGTTAGTGATGAGTAGAAGGATTGCCTTGGTTGTTAGAACGGATTAGTTGGATTTGTTGAAGAATTTTAGATTGTTATATAGTGTTGATTTGTTAAGAAAACTCAAATTTTTTATTGAAATCGTTGGATGACAAAATTTTATGGATTATTTTGATTTTTAGATTTTATTGTTGTTGATTTAATAGTTTGTAGTTGATTCATATGAGATTTTGGTATATAAAAACGTTTTTTGTATATCTTGTAATGTTACCAAATTTTTAAAAAAAATTTAACGTTAAATGCATTTAATTTTTTGTTTTTTAATGTTATCAAATTTTAAAAATGTTAAATGCATTTTTTTAAATGTTATCAAATTTTAAAAAAAAATTAACTGATTTAAATGCATTTGAAATTTTTTTGATGACTTTGAGATTGATAAATATAAAATGTTTTCCTTATTTTTATTTTACGTTTTGTTAATTATTTATATTTCTAATGTCTATTTTTTTGTAGGTCTCATTCTAGTAAATCCATTAGAGGCGGTTCTCGATCGGAGGGGCCGGAGTCACAGACATCCGGGAATCGACGTATGTTGTCCCTCGAGGAAATTGTCGAGCTACCCGGACGTGAGCATTGCTTTCCTCTGCATCCTACCCGACTAGATGGAGGGCACATTTGGTAAGTATAACAAATTCAAAATTTATTACTTTGTTTACCAAATATCGTAGTTTGATATTTTTCAAATTTTTTATTTTTTATGTTTTCAGGTTTAGATTTGATCCGGAGGGAAAAATTAGTAAGGCAATTCTTTCTATTTTCAAGACGCAATTCTCCCACCCGTACGAGAAGGCATCTAACATCCCCAAGACCGAGATGGAAAAATGGTTGCGTACTTTCGCGGAAAGTTATATTATTTCAAACATTTGTATTTATATGTGTTTTTCATATTATTTATTATTAATACTTCATTTTTTTTGTTTTACATATTTTCAGCAACAGTTCACGTGGGACCCAGCTAGGAATGTCAAAATGGACCTTGACCCGCGGGCTGAGCCCAAATAAGAAGATTGCGGGGCGGGTTTGGACGTTGAAAAATTGGCCCAAAAAATAGCGGGTCACGCGGGTCCGACCCGTGCGGTTTACGGTTTAAATGGGTTGACCCGTAATGGGTTTGCGGGTATTCGGTGTAGACCGCAGAAGACGATGATTTCTTGGAGAAATCGAAAATTTCTTCGATTGGGTTGAGATTTTTGGGTGTTCTCGCGATTCCGAAGGGGATGATGAATAAGATTTCTGAAATTGTGTCGCAGAGTTTCGATCGATGCTTTATCCGTCATTTTTGGCTATTGGATTTTGTTTCAGAGATTCGCAATTTCCAGGCTTCATCGATGGATGATATCTCAATCTCAGCCTCGCCAATCTATCTCCTGCGTTTCTCAGGCGACTTATTTTCCTCTATCGAATCAGGTCAGTTTTGGGACTAGATAGGACTTGCGAATTGTGATGGAAGCTCAAAATAAACTCAAAGAAAAATTACCAGCATATGATACAGAAGGTTCTATTCTCCATGCTTTAAGATCAAGCCTTCGATTTAAGAATGTAAGTTGGTTTCACTACATTTGCTTAAAAATGTTTGTCATTATCTGGCATCACTTTATTTTCTGTTTGTAGATACTCTGTCAAGAAATCATAAAGGAGCTGAACAGTCTGGATAAACCTCGGGATTTCAAGGTAATTGATGTATGGCTGCTTATTCTCATGTACATGAATGGGGATCCCATCCAGAAGAGCGTCGAGAAGATATTTAAGAAGAAAGTGGTTGATAGATGCATACAAGAAGCCTTACTTGATCAATGTATATGTGGTAATAAAGAGTTTGTGCAGGTGATATACTGATCTTCATAACAATTTTGAGAAGTATCTGATTCCAGCAAAATGTGAGAATGTTCTTTTGCAAAATTAACCTGACTCGCTCGTTGTTCTCGGATAATTTTGCATCATTTATTTCTTTGGCTGAACACCTCTTGTCATGCAAAGAAGAAAAGGCAAGGGAAATTGGCTCTCGTATCTATACTCGTCTCTTTCAGGGGTTTGCTGACAATTATTCAAGACAAGAGGTAACAATTTCATCTCCTAGTATAATAACTTTTAGCATAATTAGTCCACTTTTGTTCTAAGTCGAATTGGTCGCAGATACTAGGTGCCCTAGTGACACGTGGGATCTGATAACAACTTTGAGACCAGTTCTATCTTGGAGATGATGACGGTTCTAATGAAAAAATATGCACAGCAACTCCTTCCTTTTTCATCCCACATAAATGGTATCTCTAGAACTTGTTTGTATATATACACTAATGCTTGATCATTTGCTTTTCTTTTTCTAATATCCTGATTTTTTTCTTTTCATTTCAATATACTGTATAAACATATCATTTTCTTTTTTTTTGGCAGATTCTATCTATGATTCTCCTCTCATTATCTTTTCGATAAAACCCGCGGGTTGACCCGCTAAACCGCAAAAACTTACGGGTCGGGTTTGGACATAAGATTTTGTACCGCAGCTCGCAGCGGGACAGCCCGCGCGGTCCCAAAAAAATTGAACCCGCTAAAGGTTGGACTATTTGGACGCGGACCAGCCCAATTGACATCTCTAGACCCAGCGTTGACCTCCCAGGTTCGAAAGGACTTCGGAGAGCAGGTTCGAGAGTCATACAATAACCATCAGCTTGAGTGGAAGCAGAAGTGGCAAAAGAACCTGGCAGACAAGCCAACCGACCTGCCACTGAACGTTTGGGAGGGCCTCATACGTTACTGGATGAAGCCCGAGACAAAGGCGCTATCAGAGACAACTCAAGGAACCGGAAGAGCAACCGAGGTGGAAAGGGAATTGCTACTCATAACGGTGGACCAAAGACAATCGAAACCCGAGAGCGAGCTATGGTAAGATTTATTATTTCATATAAGTGTTATTTCTAATATTTATCACTAATACTACTAACATATGGTTTGTCTTTTGCAGACAATCGCTAATGATGGTGTGCCACCGCATTATGGGGTCTTGCTGAGGGACACGCACACGAATCGAAAGACCATGGTTATTCAAGATAAGTTGGCTGCAGAGACCCTCGACGCGATTGAGGAAGATCGCCAGACCTAACTGACTCAGCTCTCTCAAGCTGGGTCAAACGCGGAAGACTTACCCCGCGACGAGATGAACCGTATCGTAATGAGCGTAAGTATTCAATTTATTTAGTTTTTTCTCCTAAATTTCTAAGTTTTGCAAAACTAATTCTTTTCCCTCTTTTGTAGCATGTTCCAACAAAAAAAGGGCGTAAGTTTGGGGTTGGTCGACTTCCGGATCAAGACCAAGCGACGTCTTCTTCTAACAGTTACGGCTCTGTGCATATTGTGGATGAAATTGAAAGGTTGACCGAGCGACTCAACAGCGCAGAGCGAAAAGAA
>OVBL01000882.1:0-61537 GCA_900406555.1 Pseudoturritis turrita | reverse complement strand
ATGTTCACGAGAAACAGAAGAGAGATAAGGAGAGTGAGCAGCATAAAGCTCGATGGTGGCGGTGGCAGGAGTGGAGTTGATGAGAAAGTGGTGAGTTTTCAGAATCCAAGGGTTCGGAGAAAGTGTATATACGGAGCTTAAGTGATTTCAGAGGACGAGAGGAGAGATTAGCCAAGGTCTCCGTCGGAACAATACAAGAAAACAGCTGATAGTGACTACTTTGTGACTGTTTGGACAAATGCGACTAATGAATGACTACTAAAATATAGTCTCCATTCAGTCAAATTACGACCGAATTTCAGTCGTAAAGTAGTCTTAAATTAGCGACTGAATGGAGACTAATTCGACTGTTTAAATGTAGTCGCAAAAGAGTCGCAAAGTGAGACTGTTTTGCGACTCTATTATCAGTAAATGTAGTCGCAAATCAGTCCCAAAATTGCGACTTATTTGCTACTCGTATAGATCGTGCCAGAAGAGTCGCAGTTTAGTCACTAAAAGTAGGTGAAAACGTGGAAAATATGAAAGTTAGGTATGCTACCTAACTTGTGTGACTACTGATAATAGTCACAAAATGGTCGTAAAAGGGTGGCAAAAGAGTAACAAATTTGTGACTGTTTTTTGTAGTCGCAAAGTAGTGACAAAATTTTTGCCTATAAAATCAACGACCGAGCACCCCATTATCATTCACCATCAGAGCAAAAAAAGAAAAAAAACACAAGAAGAAAAAAAACAAGAGAAAGAGAAAAAAATGTGGAATTCATCCAGAGAGTGGATGTATAATAGAATCGATCCACGTACAAATAATCTCTCGAGTGAATTTTTGGAAGGGGTCGAGCAGTTCATGAATTTTGCAAGTAACCAGTCAATAGCTCTAAGCAGTGGAGGTAAGTTTACTGCCCTTGTGTTAAATGTCAAAATTCCACTTTAATGCTAGCAAGGACAGTTTCGAAGCATTTGCATAGTAGAGGATTTATGCCAGGATATTATGGTTGAACATGGTGAAGATTATGATGTTGTTGGGGAAGGCACGAGTAGTCATTATGCTAATGCTGATTTTAGTTGTGGTAATCAACCAGTAAATTATGATGGGGGAAATGTATATGCTGGGATGGTAAATGATGCATTTCATGGTGCTACGCCATTTAATGAATATCATGAACATGATCAAAGTGGAAATGATCATGTTCATGAAGAACCTACCCATGAGGCAAAACGGTTCTACGCCATGTTAGATGCTGCAAATACGCCACTTTATGATGGTTGTCATGATGGTCATTCGAAGTTATCATTAGCTTCTCGGTTCATGAACATTAAGGCAGACCATAATTTGGCTGAAACATGCATGGATTCATGGGCCGAATTTTACGGAGTATTTACCAGAGGGTAATCAGGCAACCGGTTCATACTACGAGACAGAAACATTGATGCGAAAGCTAGGATTGCCGTACCATACATTTTGATGTGTAGATAATTGTATGCTCTTCTGGAAAGAAGATGAGGATTTGGAGCATTGTAGGTTTTGTGGAAAACTAAGATATAGGCTAGTGAGGGACGAACAAAAATACCGTGGAGTCGTATTGGTATTTACCTATCACTGACAGATTGAAGAGGATGTACCAATCAGATAAGACTGCATCATCGATGAAGATGGCATGCTGAGCATGTGTCAGAAGACGAGTAATGTGTCATCCATCTGATGCGGCAGAGTGGAAGAATTTCAATCAAATGCATCCGAGTTTTGCAGTGGAAACGCGAAATATTTATCTTGGATTATGTACAGACGGTTTTAATCCTTTTGGTATGTCAAAAAACCATTCTTTGTGCCCTGTGATCATGACACCCTACAACTTACCCTGGATATGTGCATGAAAAGTGAGTATTTGTTTCTTACGTTTTGAATTTGGGACCAAATCATCCACGAGCCAGTCTGATGTCTTCCTCAACACTAATCGACGCGTTAAAGATTATGGAATAACAGAGTTGAGGCGTATGATGTGTCATTAGATCAAACCTTCAACCTTAAAGCTGTTTTGCTGTGGACGATAAGCAATTTTCCGACATATGGTATGTTGTCGGGATGGACGACACATGGAAGATTATCGTGTCCTATTTGTATGGATGAGACAAATGCTTTCCAATTGCCGGCTGGTAGGAAGACACGTTGGTTTGACTGTCACATAAGTCTTTTTCCCATCAATCATCCGCTGCGGAAGAATAAAGTAAATTTTCTGAAGGGAAAGGACGCAAAGAACGACTACCCACCTCAATCATTGACTTGTGAACAAGTGTTATATGGGCGTATACGTCATGTCGAACCACCTAAAACATCGAATTGTGGTGGAAATGGACATACAAAAAACAGGACGGGTATGGGGACTGGCATAATTGGATAAAGAAAGCATATTTTGGGAGCTACTGTACTAGACTGTTCTCAATCTACGTCACAATCTTGATGTGATGCATATCGAGAAAAATGTTTTCGATAACATCATGTATAATGTTATGAATGTTAAAGACAGATCAAAAGACACAGTTAAGTCAAGATTGGATATCGCAAGATTTTGTGCTCGGAAAGATTTGCATGTCGATGATCGAGGGAGACCTCCATTTCCTGTTTGGAGGTTGACTTCAAAAGCGAAAGAATCTTTACTACAATGGGTCAAGAATGAGGTTAAATTTCCAGATGGCTATGTTGCAGATTTAGCCAGTTGTGCAGACATCAATGGTGGAAAGTTTTCGGAAATGAAAAGTCACGACTGCCATGTATTTATGGAATGGTTGCTTCCGTTTGTATTTGCGGAACTTTTGCCCGTAACATGCACCAAGCATTATCAGGTTATATAATATATATATATATATTATCGTTTAAAGTGTTTATATTATTTGAACTTATGTATATTAATTAGTGATATTTTTGTAGGGATTGGAGCCTTTTTCGTGACATAAGCAGTAGATCATTGGATCAAACCCGCGTCCAACTTCTCAAGGAGAACATTGTCATGATTTTGTGTAATTTGGAAAAAATCTTCCACCTTCTTTTTTGATGTGATGGAGCACCTACCTATCCACCTGCCATACAAAGCAGAGCTTGGTGGTCCTGTGCAATATAGTTGATGTATCCCTTTGAAAGGTTTTTTAAACATTTGAAAGGGAAAGCAAAAAACAAGAGATATCCAGCGGGATCAATTGTTCAATCGTACATGAATGATGAGATATCTTATTTCTCAGAACACTACTTTGCGTCGCAAATTTCTACAGCTAGCAGAAGAAGGTAATAATTTACTTAATATGTATGTTAATATTGCTATCATGATTTGCCTCAATTTATGACTGGTATAACTTTTGCAGGGCAAGTTATTATGATGAAGGTGAAGTACTCGTATATACTGTACTGGTACCTGATATATTTACTGAAGTAGGTCATCCAAGTGGAAAATGCAGTGAATTTTGGTTAAGCGAGAAAGATTATAAGTGTGCACATTCATATGTTTTGCAGAATTGTGACTATTTTCGGCCACTTGAAAAGTAACTATGCTTTTAAGTTAATTTTATCTATTTTTAGATACTTTAGTCATAATTAGATCTTATTATTTGCAACACAGATTGTTGGACACGCAGATTCGATTCGACTACCCGGAACTATCTGATGATGAAGTCACGGCGAAAAGAGATGAAGATTTTCATCAATGGGTCTGCAATATGTATGTATTCCCACCGAGTGCATTATTAAATTATAATTTCTTATGTTAATTGGCATATTTTCTACTTTATAGGTCAGATCAATGCAAAGTGAAGAAAGTTTTCCTACTTGGGTTCATGAAATAGTGGAAGGTCCAGAAAATAAAGTCAGATTGTGGCCCTGTATTTTACAAGCGGGTATTTGTTTCACACACGTAGTCACGGAATGACGCGAAAAAATGAATTATGGGGTATGTGTCTGAGGTCAAATTTATTCTGAAACATCCGAAGAGGATGATTTCTATGGGACCGTAGAAACTATCATGGAGCTCCAATATCCCGGATTTCTTAATTTAAAGATCATACTTTTCTATTGTGAATGGTTTGACCCTACGATTGGAAAAGGCACTCGAAAAAGCGAGGGAGGCATTGTTGACGTGCTCACATCACGAAATATCAAACTACGAACCATTTATTTTAGGTATGATTTTCCTGTTTTAACTCAGTGTATATGTATATGTTTGTATATATATTTATAAACTTCTAATTTAAATTTTAATTAACGGCAGGGTCTCAAGCTGATCAAGTTTGTTATCTTCCTTACCCATATACTAAACGCCCTCGAAAATTATGGCATACAGTGCTGAAAGTTAATCCGAGGAATCGTGTTCAAGGAAATTTAATGAGAAAGAGCTGATCATTTTGCAACAAACTGATGATGATGGAATGATGGATACGGTTGAAGAAATAATTGTCGATAGTTTAGTCGACGGAAATCATCCAGTTGAAGACATTGATTTGAAATTGAAGACGCTGAACGAGACGATGAATTTCAAGTAAATTTATCTTCTTCAGAGGATGATGATGGAGTTTGAATAATTAATATGTATGAATTTTAAATAAATATTTGTAAAACCCTTGTTAAATTTAAATAAATGTTTGCGTATGGAGAATTTATGTTTGTAATATAATTGTGGCTTTTGTTTTCAAAATATATTTTATATTTATTTTTCCGAATGGTAAGTATCGTTATATATAAACGTTAATGTGTTAGATAATCGAATGGTTACAGTGGCTCAGTGGATTCGAGATAAAGTTAGACGATTGGTAGGTCTTGGGTTAGAGTCACAGGTTTTCATATTTTTCCGATTTTATGTATATCGGTCTATATATAATTCCATGTATAGCAATTGCAAATGGTTACATTAGCTTAGTGGATTTGCTCTGTGGATACTTAGAGTTCTTGGGTTCGATGCACATGTTGAATATTTTCACCAATTTTGACAAGAAGTCACAAAAGCGTCACTAAATACACACTAATTTGCGACTACGTTGTGACGATGTTATAAATTTGTGACTGATTTGCGCCTACTTTGTGATGATATTATAAATTTGCCACGGATTGGTGACTACTTTTGACGCGGCTAACAATTTTTTTGGAAAAACAACTAAATAGAATTGAAAAATATTAGTCAAACGTACCATCCTAGATTTTAATTAATTGTTACACTTAATATAGTATATAAGACTGCAAATTTTAACTTCCAATGTGATGAACAATGATTTGAACACAACATGTCTTACAAGATATAATACATGTGTTTTCAATCTTAAGTTTGTTAAAGTATATTTTTTTTGTAATTTACTTTAAATCTATTAGTTCAGTCTATATAATGAAGCAAAACACTTAAGCAATATAAAAAAAACGATAGTTTAAGTTTTTTATGACAATTTTTTGTTCTAAATGTTTAGGGTTTAGGGTATACATTCGTGACTCATAAAAAGAGTCACAAAACAGTTGCAATTTGTGACTACTTTGCAACTCTCATCTCGATTTTGCGACTGTTTTGTGACTAAGTCGCACATTTATATTTTCCTAAGATGTTTGAGTTTGAATATTTTCACCAATTTTTACAAGATGTCACAAAAGCGTCACTAAATACACACTAATTTGTGACTACGTTGTGACGATGTTATAAATGTTTAGGAATTAGGGTATACATTCATGACTCATAAAAAGAGTTACGAAACAGTTGCAATTTGCGACTACTTTGCCACTCTCCTCTCGATTTTGCGACTGTTTTGTGACTAAGTCGCACATTTATATTTTCCTAAAATGTTTGGGTTTAAAAATTTTGGGCTTTCGCTTAAATTTTTTTGGGCTTTTGGGCGGGTACTTTTACCCCTAAAATGTGTTTGCGACTATTTTGAGACGCCTTAGGGACTCTTGCTCAAAACAAGTACCCTATTATTCTGATTCCCGAATCACTTTTACAAACCCTAAAAATCATCTTTCTCTCTCGACCCTCACCAGATTTCTCTTCTGATTCTTCATCTCTTCATCTTTAGCTCTCGATTTCTTTCTTTAATTTTGTCTCTTCATCTCTCTCTCTATCTCGATTTCCCTCTCTGAATCTAACTCAGATTCATCTCTGAAACCAAAACTCTTCATCTCTCTCTCTCTCTCTCGATTCCTCTCTGATTATTCTTGGCTTCATCTCTCATACTCTCTCCATTCCTCTCTTTATCTCTCTCTCCTCTCCATCTCCAAAGCTTTGCCTTTCCATCGCCAAAGCAGTATGTCAAATGGCTGGGAAACCAAAATCGAGTAGAGGACGAGGTGGTAGATCGGCGGTGGTTCTAGATCTACCAACATACCCATTGTAGCCAACACTGGAGATGTTGTGACCTCAGCCGGAGGAGTTCGACCCAACCTACGCGGATCTGTACCCTCCTCAGGTGGAGCTGCGACTTCCAACGGATTAGATGGTACGCCATCACCCGGAGCTGCGAGACCCAACGACGGAGCGGCTACGCCCAGGAGCAGAGGTGGTAGATACATCACCGGTGCAGCGTCTTCTCACTTGTCTAACCCTTCTTCTCAGGCGATAGTCTCGGTTTTGAGAACGAATATGCCGGTCCAGTATCCACCTTCCACTCAGCCCCAAGCATCTCATCATCAAGTCCAGTTTCATGTTTCGTACCCACATCCTCCGACTGAAAATCCTCAGCGACAACCTCCGTCATTTCAGATTCCCCATCAACAGCCGCATGATGTTCAAATACCAGATCCTGAACAACCTGAAGAGGATGACGAAGCAATTGATGCTCCAGAGCCACAACCGAAAGACTACAACCACCTCTTGGAGGATCTTTTGGCTCTTCCTGGCCGAGACAATCTACCCTATTGTCTGAGCATCCTATTCCCAACGTCAAGACCACTTGGTAAGTTTGCTTACCCTTGTAGTTTTAGGATGTGTTTGTATTGTATATGTTTGTCCTTTTATCAATGTCGGCTTTTTGGTCTTCTGTTTTGAATTATCAAAAAAATTTGCTCTTACCTTCTGGTTAATGGATATATTTAGTAAAATCGTCTCTATCTTAGCTCTGTGTGTCTATTTTCATAACTGTGTGACATAGTAAGGTCCTTTTTCGTAGGCTTCTTATGGTTTTTCTTCATCGTCTGCTCACACAACAATTGTTCGATTATCTGTTGTTTCATCAAGCTGTTAAAATATTTGTGTTTGCATTGGTGAGAGTAATTGTAGTTTATCGTGGGTTTAGTTAATGCATCACAAACAGTTAATGCATAAATGTCTTCTGCTAATGCATCATTGTTGGAATTCTACCTATTTATAACACTTAACCTCTACCTATTTATAGCACTTAACCTCTGTTTCAATTCATTTACTAGGTTTACCTGTGACAACGGCAAACTGACTCGTGTCATTGCTGGAATTTTTAGACTTAAGTTTGATGGTCCTTACTACAGCTGGAAGGTGACGCCAATACACATACAAGAAGATATTTCAGAACTTTTGCAGTAATGTTTTATGCTTTTACTTGTTTTTTATTTCAGATTTAGTGCCTTTCTTTGTAATCAATACTTAATTTATATTTTACTTAACTGTGTATCGCAAGTACAATTGGGATACCGGAATCACGGAGCTTGTGAAGGAATCATTCCTGAAGATTGCCAAGAACAGGATGAAAGGCATAGTTAGTCAGGCTAAGAACAGTGGTGTAAGACATGTATGGATTAACTCTACGCTTTGGAACACATGTGGAGGCATTGGAACACTCCCGATGCTATGGAGACGAGCTCTACTGCTTCAGCCTCGTGTAACTCAGATCGTGGCGGTCTAGGAGCCCACAAGCATGTTTCCGGGCATAAATCATACCTGCGTATTCAACAAGAAATGGTAATTCTTTTAACCCGTACTTTCTAATTACAAACTGCAACTAATTCATGTGTTATTGTATCATCACAGGAGGAGGAATTATGGCATCCTGTTTCCTTTGGAGAAGTCTTTATGCGGACACATACAAGGGCAGATGAGAGTTTTGTGGAATACAAAGCCAAACAAGTGGCGGAGGCCTATGAGAAGAACCTTGCAGATATCATGGATCAACACGCTGCTGATGGACTGGAAACCTCGGAGACTTCTTCTCAACAAGCTACTCAACGGAATCTCACCATTGAAGAAAAGAATTAGATTTTCCTTGCGGTAATTTCCCTTGTCTTCTGGCCTCTGTTTCTGTTTCTTATGAACTTGTACACTTAGGGTCTTCAATAATACTTCATGACTTTGTTTGCTAAGCACGAATTGTTAGCATAGATTGAAATACTTTATCTGGATTGACTGATTCTTAGTGTATGTGAACTTTAAATGGATCAATTTTCTGTTCTGACTTTATTGTTCTTCTTTCTGACTTTTGTTGTCAATTAATCTATTTTTGGTTAAGAAGAATGGTGACTATCATTCATTCTGATAAATGTTTACTTGTGTTTTTATTGTCATTCTGAATTTATATTGGTTGTTATTCCTTCGGTTGTATATACTCATTTTTGAGCTTCTTCTAAAGCATTATATCTGCTTTGTTCATGTCAATGCAACGTGTGAGTCTTGACAATCAATCTGTTGTTTTTGTTGTCGGCAGTGTACTCAGACAGATTCCAAGGGGAACCCATTTGGACTTGGACAACTGCGTGAGATGATCAGCCAAGGCAAAAAGAAAGAAAGCTATTCAAGCTCTTCTACAATATCCATTTTAAAGATCTAGGGACAACTGCAATTAGCTCGTCGTAAGATAGCTGAACAAGAAAAGGATAATGCTCGACGTGATGAAGAGCAACGTCATGCTCAAGCTCGGATCTCTGAAATGGAGAAGCTGATCACCTACATGAAGAACAATAATCCCCGCATCGCAGCTTTCATGAGTGTTGAACAGCCTGTCTTAGATACTGCACCAGCCATCACTCCGACAACTGCACCAGCCACCGCACAACCTCCTGGACCAGTCACCACACCTGCCTTCCAACCCTATCCATAAAGATTTTAAATTTATGTTTTTACAAGTTTCTTTCTTATGTGTTTGAACATTTCTATCTATGTTTTAGCCACAAAGACTAAGTTTCCAGTGTATTACTAGTAGTTTTAACATTCTGTTTCGTTTTCTTTTACTTTTGCCTTTTAAATGTCGAAAAATATACAATATATATATATATATATATATATATATATATATATATATATTTGAAAACTAAAGTCTCAAAAAGGTTACAAATTTTTGACTGATTTAGGACACTAATATTAAAGAAACCAACAAAAGAGTGGCATTTTAGTTGTTAATAAGTGACTCTTTAACGACTACTTTGCGACTACCCACGTTAATTAGCCTCTCTAATATTAGTTGTCAAAACGTCGCAAAAGTATCGTCAAAAATCAGTCTCTAATGCACGACAACATAATGCAGTCATATAATAGTTGCAAAAATTTGCTCGTCCCTCTTTGGTCGTTAATATACAACTACTTTCTTTCGTCTCAAAGTGGTCGTACTAATATGACTAAGAGTGTCGTCACAAATCAGTCTCTAATGCACAACAACATAACACAGTCGTATAATAGTCGCAAATATTAGGTCATCCCTCTTTAGTCGTTAATATACGACTACCCTTTTCGTCTTAAAGTAGTCGTACTTATACGACCACATTATATGGTCACAATTTAGTCCCTAATAGGCGACTACTTTGCGACTATTTTATTTTGCGACCAACAATTTTGCGACTACTTATTTTAGTCCCTAAGTAGTCGCAAATTTCGTTTTTGCGACCATTTTGTGACTTTCCTGGTTGTCGCTCATGTGCTGTTTTCTTGTAGTGGAAGAGCTCCGATCAGTCCACGATTTGCCGGCGCCGGAGGAGGAGAACAAAGACCCTTTAATTTAGGAAAGTCTGTGTAGTCAACAGGTACTATAGTACTCTCTATTCATATTCGTAACCAACGAAACCTAACTAACTTATGTTATTTTGTCTGTTATCATGAGATTTTTGGGGTTCCCAAGTCAAAATTGGGTGAGGAGAAAACAGAAAAGTCAAAATTGGGTGAAAAAGATATCATTGGAAGTTAGGATCGAACCAATGCAAATAACATAACTATGGGTCCAAATGGTTTTCTTGAGTGGAATTAGTGGAATAAATAGAAGTAGAATATAATTAGGTGGAATAAAAAATTAAGTTCCTCCAATTCAGCCAACTAATTCTACTGCAAAATAGTAGAGAAATATTTTCCTCCCAATTTGTTCATTCTTTCAATTTTTTTGAGTGGAACAAGTTGAATCATATTTTAACATTTTTCAACCCAAATGGTGAACTTTTAGAGGAATGCTCAATTCCACCAATTTTATTCAACTTAAATGGCAACATTTTAAAGTAATGATTAATTCCACCAAATTTTGTTCCACCAAATGTACAACCATTTTTGCATCCTACATGTCATTTTTATACAATAAAAACAACAACGTTCCAGTAACCGATGTACGACATCGTTTTGCTGCAAATTAACGAAACGATAACATTTTGTGACTAATATAGCAAGAACATACTCTACTTCAGCTGGCAAATTGTCTTCGCCTCTCTCACTTGGCCGTTTACGAATACGAGACTTCATTTGCTTACAGGGATGTAAGGAATGACTGTACAAAGTTAATTTTTGAGGTTGTTGGTTTGTTTGAAACCAACATATCTAATATTCAGAAGCTCGAGCCGTGGTCAGTCAGTGCTCTCAAATTAAGTCTCAGGTGGTCTGAAGCTGTTATCTACCTCGGCCACAAGACTGCCCGTTCCCGATGACCATTATTCTTTAGCCATTAGAAGAGAAACTTAAAGCTCCACCTCTTCCTCGAGTGGACCGGATGGTAAACTCAAATCCTTTTCTTTGCATAACTCAATTCCTTTCAAGAACCTTTTAAAGTTTCAAAATTTTATGAGAGAGACAATGTCCTTTTATTTGTTCATGGATTGATTTCTTTCTAAGGGTTTGCTTGTGGACAGGGCTGTTGTTGTTCTTGTTAGCTGTATTAGGCGCTTCCTCCTTCATCTATTGATTCAATCACTCGACTTGTCGGCGAACTGTTTGGTATCTATCATAATCGCCAAACTTTTCATGCAAGAAGCCAATACTGTGAGTAAAAGAGCTTCTTTTATTCGATTACAATCACAACCATATAGTACCATTTGCATCAAAAGCTTGTTCCTTTATGTTCAAACTCTAAATTTCAGGGCATTGTGGAAGAACAAAGCCAGGAGCAACTGAGTTTCAACCTGCTTGGGTGTTTGCAAATGGAATGTTGGGTTTGGTTTAGCCTTTTGCGGCACTGAAAAGCCGAAAAGCAAGGTCTCAGCAAGCCGAAAACTAAATTCAAACCCAATTACACACCCCTACCCTTAACGACTAGGCATGGGCTCAGGCTTCCTAGGAATTTCCTCTTTTTTTTTGCTTTCGTTGTCTAGGATGTTATTAGAAAGCTAGATGACTTGCGACCTGCGCCAAGTGCAGGATTAAATGATTAAATATGTTGACTAATCGATTTTAACATATATAAAATTTTAATATTTAAACGTGTATGACAAAGCATATGAATTTTAACATCTATAAACGTACAAAAATCATATGTATTGTGCATAAATGTAATAAAATTGAATACTTTTGATCAAACATATGTTAATGCCATTAGTTTTAATATTTTATGTGTAAAATTGATCAAAACATATGAAAATGTTATTTATTTCAATAGCTTTTAAGTGTAAAATTGATCTTCATTATTCGTGTAAATTATAGAGCATACGATAAATCAGATAAATTTTAGATTTATATGAATTTGTGGGGCATAACAAACGAAAAACAATATATGTTTTCTGATAATGAATTGTATAAATATTTGCAATGTGATTAAATATGTATAATAGACTACATCATAATAAAAATATTTATATAGTATACTAATCTAAATACATATATACACAATATATAATATTGTTATAAATATAATAATAAAAAGTTTGTTACTATATCAGAAAAAATTAAAAATAGATGATATGGTAAGTCTAAAATATTATATTTAGTTGGGTTTAAATTTGTAAAACATGTATTAATGGACTTACGTTATAAAATTAATAAGAATATGTAGAGATTTCCACCATGGCATATAGTTTTAACTGAAAAATTATGATTGGTTAAATTAAATGACATGTCCCCTAAAACGCTCTTTGAACGATACCTATGATTATAGTTGGAAGAAACCACATGTTGGCTGGCTTAAGTGCAATATTGGCCACGATTGGAACCAAAGAGAGAAGATAGGAGGTGGAACTTGGGTTTTAAGAGACTCCACATGGAATGTTGTGTTACACAGTAGGAAATTCTTTGGTGGATACGATTTAGAAGGTGATTTCAAACTGGGAGTTTTGGTTTGGAGAATTGAAAGTATGGCCAGCCATCATATGGAAAAGGTTATCTTCGCCTCCCAACAGGATGACATGTTTGGAGTTGTTCTTCGGCCAAGAGCTTGGATAGACAGACGGTTCTGTGTGAACAGACGACTGAACTGGGTCTTTCGGTGTACTTGGCTAGGAGATGGTTAGTTGAATGACTAATGTGGGCGTCGAAATCAACACAATTAAAATTTGTCGGAGGTTTGTTAAGGGGAATGAAATTTCTGCGGATGAACCACGAATGGAGAGATCCAAAGATGGTTTTTTTATTAAGCTGTGTCGAAAAGCTTTCGTACAAGAGTTTGCGAGCAAAAAAGTCTAGGGTTTTTAGCTAAGTAAATTGCGGATCCCTTTTTCAAGGGATGTACATAGATATATATAGTCGTTCGAGTTGGCGAGGTCAATCCCAAAGGGATTAGGAAAACTTCCTAATCCTTCGGGATTTCCATTTTAGCAAGTCGGCTTGGCTTCATGGGCCTTTGACCCATCGCGGGCCGAAGATGGGCTTGTCGTCCTTGTATTGAAATGACTTCGGCCGCGTCGTCTTCTAGCTTCGTATAAAAATGACTTCGGCCGCGTCGTCTTCCAGCTTCGTATAAAAATGACTTCGGCCGTGTCGTCTTCTGTCTTCGTATAGAAATGACTTCGGCATCGTCGTCTTCCAGCTTCGTATAAAAATGACTTCGGCCGTGTCGTGTTCTATCTTCGTATAGAAATGACTTCGGCCGTGTCGTCTTCCAGCTTCGAATAAAACTGACTTCGGCCGCGTTGTCTTCAGGTTTCGTATAGAATCGACTTCGGCCAAACAGTTTCGTATCACTTCGGCCAGACAGCTTCGTATGACTTCGGCCAGACAGTTTCGTAGGACTTCGGCCGGACAGTTTCATATGACTTCGGCCAGACAGTCTCGTATGATCTTGACTTCGGCCAAGCAGTCTCGTATGATTTTGACTTCGGCCAAGCAGTCTCGTATGATTTTGACTTCGGCCAAGCAGTCTCGTGTGATTTTGACTTCGGCCAAACAGTCTCGTATGATTTTGACTTCGGCCAAGCAGTCTCGTATGATTTTGACTTCGGCCATGCAGTCTCGTATGATTTTGACTTCGGCCAAGCAGTCTCGTATGATTTTGACTTCGGCCAAGCAGTCTCGTATGATTTTGACTTCGGCCAAGCAGTCTCGTATGATTTTGACTTCGGCCAAGCAGTCTCGTATGATTTTGACTTCGGTCAAGCAGTTTCGTATAAAAATGACTTCGACCGAAACGAGCTCGTATCGTGCCTAAGTGGATTCGTATCATAGCTGAAGCGAGCTCGTTGGCCGAAGTGGAGCATGGCCGAAGAGGAGCTTGGCCGAAATGGATCATGGCCGAAGTGGATCGTGGCCGAAGCGGATCGTGGCCGAAGTGGATCGTGGCCGAAGTGGATCGTGGCCGAAGTGAATCGTGGCCGAAGTGGATCATGGCCGAAGTGGCCGAAGAGGAGCGTGGCCGAAGTGGAGCGTGGCCGAAGTGAATCGTGGCCGAAGTGGATCGTGGCCGAAGTAGTGCGTCTGCCTGTGCCGAAGTGACGCGTCTCCGTGTGCCGAAGTGATGCGTCTCCGTGTGCCGAAGTGACGTGTCTCCGTGTGCTGAAGTGACGCGTCTCCGTGTGCCGAAGTGGCGCGTTTCCTTGTGCCGAAGTGGCTCGTCTTCGTGTGCCGAAGTGGCCATGTTGCCGAAGTGAAGGCCTTTGGCCGAAGTGGGCTGTGCCAATGTCTCCTCCGTGCCGATGTGGCTTGTCGATGTCTCTTCTCAGCCGAAGTGAGCTGCGCCGAAGTGGACAACTTGGCCGACGTCTCTAAGTTGGCCGAAGTGGCCGTATGGCCGAAATGGCCATGTTGCCGATGTGGGCTATGCTGGCCGATGTCTCCTTGCCGAAGTGGAAACAAGGCTTGCCTTAGTGGAGGCAAGGCTTGCCTTAGTGGAGGCAAGGCTTGCCTAAGTGGAGGCAAGGCTTGCCTAAGTGGAGGCAAGGCTTGCCTAAGTGGAGGCAAGGCTTGCCTAAGTGGAGACAAGGCTTGCCTAAGTCTCTCCTTTCTTTGCCGAAGTCATCCTGCCGAAGTGAACCAAAGCTTGACGAAGTGAGCCAAAGCTTGCCTAAGTGAAGACCAAATCTTGCCGAAGTCTCTCCCTTCTTCGCCGAAGTCTCCATGCCGAAGTGAAGCTTCCTTGGCCGAAAATGGAGCTGCTTTGGCCTGAACGGCCCCTCTTTTGCTTAAGTTGACTCGTACAGAAATGACTTAGGCACATTTCCGGCCTTGTCCGATTCTTCGTATTTTTATACTTAGCCGTTTTTCCATTTAGACATAAAAACCGAAATAGAGAATTGGTGCTCCGATTGTGCTAGGATGAGGCAAGACGCGAGTCTTCGGGCGTGTTCCTCAAGGCGACGAGCTTCTAAGGGTGGATCCAAACGCGCAGTACCCGATCCACTGGGATCGACTCTTTCCACTGCTGAGTCTTTAAAGAGCCTTAGGCACCGGTTCAACATCTCCGAAGAAATCGAGCTTATCCTTCCGTCACCGTCGGATTGAGCCGACGATCCTCCAATGGGATGTTTCACCTTGTACGAGAGTTGCTTTTACATGTGCTTTCTAGGTTTCCAATACCAAGGGTCATCCTCGAGTATCTATGGAAGCATAGATTGGCTTTGACGCAAGTAACTCCGCGGGGATTCGGCACTTGGTCGGAATTGTGGTCCGTAGCTTTGAGTGTGGCGAGGAAGTCACTGTGGACCACTTGCTGAACCTGCTATCTTTTCGGGCATTTCGCTCCAAGGACTCGCTTCTTTACTCCCTTTCGAACATAGCCCATCGCAAAATTATCAGAGGGTTCCCAAGTAAAGACAGACATTGGGAGGATTATTTCTTCTTTGTGCCCTTCTCCGAGGCTTCGTTGGTGCAGACTGGGTTAACAAAATTAGGACCCGATGGGGAAAAATCGGTAGCTGATCTGTACCTTTACGAATTTTCTCTTTTTTTGTTGAATTATGCCGTGACCTTCCGTTGTGTTTGTTGGTTTTGCAGTTCCTAATCCGCTCCCGACGTGTCCTCCAGACGTAGTTACGCTTCGTGAGACTCTTGCTTCCGGTGAGTGTGATTGGCAAAGGGATTTTACTCTTCAAAGAATAGAGAGAGAGCGGGCGCAATACCTTGGATATTATTCTCCGAGCTCAACTTCTTCGCCTTCTTTTACCAGTACAAGGAGAACCATGGGAAAGCGATCGTCGGTCCGCGAAAGAATGGAGGCCGAATCCGCGATGGAGCAAGCAGAGGTTGGTCGAACCGAGATTTCCGCTGAGTAGCTAAGCGCTGCCCTCACTTTTCCATTGGGTGATTCGTCCGCAGAGCCGTCCATGCTGGCTCCGTCTGTCCCCCCTTCAAAAGAGATCGTGTTGGGTCTTAATCGATTGGGTCCACCTCCGGTTCACTGCAGACATGGCAAGGCTGTTGCCACGAGCGGAGATGCCCACGAGGCAAAACCGGCTCGGAGACATGCCGCTACGAGGGCTGACAAAGGGAAAGATCTTCAGAAGGATGATGCCCCAAGACGCAAAAAGCGTAACGCTCCAGTTTGCGATGTCGTTGAGAGCGACCCTCCTTTGGGGGCAGCACCCTCACCATTTTCTTCCAGAATGGTCTGCGATGATGCGTCAGCATCGGCTACTCTCTTCTCCAAGATTCTCTCTAAGGGGATTGCTTTCCTCCTCCTGATACGCTATCCCGAAGCAAACCGAATGCCAAAATTTCCCGTCGTGGTACCAAGGTAATTTATGTCGACTTTTCCTTCTTTTATTTCGTCGAAAATGTGACACTTGACCTTTCTTGTTGTCGCTCAATTTTTGGCTTCCATTAACAAGATGACGTCCGGCTATGAGGCGGACCTCCGCAAGAATGCGAGGAGAGCTGAGCGTGCACGGAGAGCGGCCGAAGAGCTTCAAAACAAGCTTAACGAAGCCGAGCGCGAGCGCGATGCTGCAACAGAGATAGCGTCGAATCAGAAGGAGGACCTGGAGTCCTATCGGGTCCAGCAGGAGGCTCAAGTTGCCGAGTTTCAGCGGATGTTAAGCTCGGAGAGGGCTATGACCGACAAGAAGGTTAAACGGCCTAAGAAGGGGCGATGCGCAGAATGGCCGAGAAGTTTCAATCTAAAGTTGATCGAGCCAAGGAGAAGGTTAAGATCTTGGGCGAATCGTCGAAGAACCGCGTCGTCGATCTTGCCCAAGTTGACGGGAACCTCGAACTCCTTGCGCTGCTCCGCGGTGACGAACCACCTTCTTTGGATGCCGAATTTGAGAAACTCCAGGGATGGAAGGCGAGGTACGCTGGTGCCGATGACGAGTTTGATAGGTTGGTCACCTTATTGGGGAACGACCTAGTGGTCTCGCCGATCTCTGAAGACTCGGTAGACGTTGTGCTTGGTAATGAGTCCGTTGAGGCATTGGCGGCAGATGTCGGCGTTCGTGTATTCTCTGGATCCAACAGGGGTAAGCTTGGTTCGACTTTGCTTGGTTCGAACGACGCCTCCGAATCTGAGACGATGGTCGAATCCTCCGACGATGATTAGGGTGTGTCTTTAAGGGTTAAGGTATGACGATGGGAAACTACCCAAGTCATCATTTTAATTATGCTTTGACCTTATTTAGACATGGTGCATGGACGGCTTTATCCGTATTGACTTGTTATGTTCGCCTTGTGGCTTTGGCTTTTGTTGTGTCGTTTCTTTGTTGTTGAAACTTGTTGCTTGAATAGTTGTTTTTATCCAAGGAGGACTGATCTGTTTTGCTACAGTTTGTGTCGGTGTTAACACCGACGATTCGTTTGTTTCGTTTGGAATGATTACGTTAGTGTAAGCATACTTGCTTCGATTATGAGCACAGGTGTTTTGACCAACGATTTGTTTGTTGGATTTTCGGATGAACATTTTGATTTACGGATATGCTACCGTAAGCGTATCCACTCCGACAATGGACACGTAGTACTGTTGCGACCAACGATTTGTTGTTGGGTTTAGGATGAATATTTCGGTTTACGGATATGCTACCGTAAGCATATCCGCTCCCAGAATGGACATGTAGTACTGTTAGGACCAACGATCTGGTTGTTGGGTTTTAAGATGAACATTTCGGTTTACGGGTATGCTATCATAAGCATATCCGCTCCGACAATGGACACAGTTATTTATATAGCGCGCGCTTTTAATCCGCTAGGATGTAGTAGTTAGATCCATAAAGGATGCAGTAGTTCATTGCTTTGGCCAGCAGCAACGAGGGTGAAGAGAGGTGCCTGTTTTAGTTAGGACTTTAAGTGATTCGTGAAAGGTGCGTATGTGATGCCTGTTTCCGTTAAGGCTTTAGTAACCCGTGGAAGATGTGATATGACGAAAATTATTTCGAGAAGCTTGCATTAAGTATACGCGGATTCTATTACAAAGGTGGGAGTATACGAGTATACGTACCCACTCCCCCCCCCTTTTTTTAGGAGGGGGCAGCTGAACCCATCCGAAGATGAGCTGCCTACGTACCCTTTGCAGGGATCAAGCCGCCCCGTAGTTCATGTGAAGTATCCTAAGTATAGTACTTCTTGAGGTGCATTGCGTTCCACGATCTTGGTATTGGAACGTCAAACATGTTGGCGAGTTCGTACACTCCGGGTCGGACTACTTTCGTGATTTTGTAAGGTCCTTCCCAGTTTGCTCCGAGTTTGCCGGCGTTCCGCTCTGCAGTATTATGGAAAACTTTCCGGAGGACCAGGTCTCCTTCGTAGAACGGTCGATTGCATACGTGAGAGTTGTAGTACTTTGCCGCCGCGTTCTGGTAATTCTGAATTCGGATCAAGGTTTGATCCCGTCTTTCGTCAATCAAGTCCAACTCATCAAGCATCAACAAGTGATTGAGTCCTTCTTGTTCTGGGAGTAGTCTTCGGCGGACTCCAGGAAAATTTATCTCTGGTGGAATGACGCATTCTGTCCCATAGACGAGAGCGAATGGAGTTTCGTTGGTTGCTCATCGCGGTGTCGTTCGATGAGACCACAATACACCTTCCAGTTCGTCGGCCCATCGGCCTTTCTTCTGGTCGAGGTGTTTCTTGAGACTGTCGAGAATCGTTTTGTTTATTGCTTCAGCCTGGCCGTTGCCTTGTGGATATCGTGGGGTGGATTTGCTTAGCCGGATCTTCCACTTCTCACAGAAAGCTTCGAACCTTGTGGAAATGAAATGTGATCCATTATCGATGACGATCTCGTATGGGACTCCATGGCGGCATATGATGTTCCTCCATACAAAACTTTCGACCTGTGCGTCCTTGATGCTGGCATACTAATCTGCCTCCACCCACTTTGAAAAATAATCTGTCAGGACTAGTAAGAATCGTTTCTGCTTTGACGGATGCATAAGTCTAACGATGTCCATGGACCATCGCATGAATGGATAGGTCGATGATATTGAAGAAAGCATCTCGGTTGGCTGATGAATCATTGGTGCGTGACATTGACACTTCTCGCACCTGGACGAGTATTTCTCGCAATCTTGTATCATGCTCGGCCAGTAATAGCCGTGTCGTTTGATTTTTATTGCCAATGCTTATCCTCCCGAATGGTTACCACATGAATCGCCGTGGATGTAAGACCCCCGATCATCGATTGACCATAAATGTCACAGATGCGCACTTAGACATTCGATCCGAGGTTTCCAGAACTTATCCAGAGACCCTAGACCAAACGACCAAGCACACATTTCCTACCGAATAAAACTCAAGGCTTTTCAACCCGAGTTATGTCAAGTAGTTAGTTCGTCCGGACTAGGACTAGCATCACATGAAACCCAAGTTTAAGGAACACATTTTTATACATCATAATACTTAGGTTCTCAAATGTGATACAAGAAGATATGTATACATGCCGGCAGTGAGTCTAGTACTCAAAACATTATCATACATATTAAACATTAGTTCTTTACAAAAGGCAACATAAACTACCACTTGTTTCCTAGCGTTCCTTGTGTACACCGGTATGGTTTACCCGATAATGGTCACCTGCAAAACAAGTAGAGTCATAAGCAACTAATTTTCTTAGTGAGTCAGGGCTCCCCTAATATTCATATGATATCCCAACCAAACCGAAAATAACAATCACACGAAATCATGCACAACATAAGCAGCAGAAATAGAATGATGCATATTTTAATTCATGAGTTCTAATCTTTAAGTTTTCATTAAGGCCTTTCGTGATTGACTACTTCCCAACCCTTTACACCACTAGGCATCACCCGACCCATAACCACTAAGGCTAGACAAGCTGATGATCCTTTACCCATTCCAATGGCCTTAATTATTAAGGTATCACACCGAAAATTCTGCATCGTCATGCAGTACACGGCCATAGGCTTCAATCCCGTCTCTCCGTGTCTTCGTATACTTAAACTAGTACTCAATATGACTAGTTAAGCCATGGTATTTAGGGAAGAGTCTTATCACATTTTCATTAGTTGATAAAGTTTACCGAACACTTAAGTTGCTAATAAACTTATACCAATTTTCAGTCTTATAAGTTTATAAAGTTTACCGAACACTTAAGTTGCTAGTAAACTTATAAACGTATAGTATAATTTTCAGTCTTACCACGTTCATCACAATTTTATAAAGTTTACAAGACACTTAAGTCCAAGTAAACTTATAGCATATAGCATAATTTTAATCTTATACGTATGGCACAAGTTAGAGCTTTTAAGCATCTAACAAGAGTAATAATTTAAACTTCAATGAACCTCACATGCTTATAATCAAATATATAACATTAAACAAACAACGTGTGTTCAACTCATCAACACACGACAAGCATCACCAAGACTCACCTTTGGTTTGATGAAAGGTCACAGTTTAACTTGGAAATCTCTATCCACGTTTCTGATTAAACTTGAAATTAGGATCTGTTGGAACAGATCACACTAGTTACCATAGGAAAATACACAATTCTAAGGTGAACTAGCTATTCAAGAGATCACGCGCCTTACCTAGACCGAATAGGATCACTTTGGAAATTTAGACTTATTTCTTCAATCCAGCCGAAACTTTCACCTAAGTTTCGTGGTGGTTCCAAGCTTTGGATTAAGAAACTAAGGTTAGATTCAAGCTCAGAACGTGAAAACATGTCGGACTGGAAAGTTTGGGTTCGATAGGCTTATCCTAAATTTTTCCCGAGCAGCTCGGTAACGGTTCACGACGGACTGGATGGTCGGACTGTCTGGGCTGTAGTTCGGGGTATCCCCAACCACCAAATCAAGAAAATAAGGTTGGATTCAAGATCAGAAGGCAAAATCGAGTTGGGTAGGTGAGTTTGGGTCGAACAGCTTACCCACAAAACTTTCCCGACGGACCACGGTTCACGGCTCACGGTCACGGTTCACAGATTTGGACAGAGCTTTGCTAAGGTTTTTGGATACGAAAATGGGAGCAGCTGGGTCATTTTTATAGGAAAAGTTTCGTCCAGCTGCTTGTGATGACTCATAGCCCACGGTCGCGACACCTCGTGCTTACCGATTTGTCGTGCTTACTGATTTGTCGTGCTTAAATGATAGTGCTTACTTATTATGCAAGACCAGGCGTGTGGATGACACATGACCACACACAGCTGACACACACCCACACACAGCTGACACACGCCCAAGCAAGCACACAGGTAGGTGAGTCACCCAGCAGCTTACCCATGGTTATCGGCAAAACTGCCCGATTCGTCCGTTTCAACCATTGAGCTAATCTCTTGATCCAAACTGATTTTTCTTCGTCCAATATATATTTTTAAGTCCTTTTTATCCTTCCCATAATCCTCTAAATGGGTTGGAAGCAATCTGGTCCTATCCCGATCAGATCGTATAAAGTTTACCGAGTTTTTGCCTCACGTACCGCGTGACCAAAATTCCATTCTCTTCGTACCAACTTGATAATCTCTGTATCCAAATTTACTTCCTTATCTTTATTTTCCTTTTACTTAACGTGTCTAATCTGATTTGGCTCTCTGGTCCCAATCTCGACCCTTTTCACCACGATATTCCCCGTATCGTCGATATGGTCAACTAACTCGAACCACAATTAAATTCCTCTGGTCCAACTGAGATTTTCTTTGACCAAATATCCTTTTAAGGTCTTTTATAACTTTCCCAATTCCATTTGGCTTTATTTGGAACTTTGGATCTAATCTATCTTGGCCTAGCCGTATCAACCGTCTTTACGAGTGAAAATTGAAATTCACTCGACCCGACTTTCTTTAGTTTCGATCCAAAGGTTTATCTTGACATTCTCTTGAGAATTCTAAGTGAATTTATCTTGGTCAAATCTAGCCCTTATCAGGGTCATTACAGTGGACCTCTTCCATGATTGCCCTTGCCTCCTTTCCTTCGACGCAGGTGAGTAATGGCCCCGAGAATCGCCATGTGAGAACATTTCCGTCGAGCAAGATGTAGCACGCTGCTTGCGTCCGAAGCTTTCGAGCTGCCCATTTGTCTGAAGATAAGACACCATCGCAGATGTATCCGCGAATGTCGTCAAGCCACCCTTTGTCGCAGCCGTACTGTATGTCCGTACATGCTCCATTAATCTCAATGAATCTAGTTTCGTGACAGGGGTCGACGTTGGAAGGGAGGGTAGTAAAGTCCTCATCCATAGGCGTTGCTTCTTCTGCAGCATTCGCAGGATCTTCATCCTTGTTGACTGCATCTATTTCCATCCGAGAGTTGTGTCCTTCGTCTGCCGCATATGTCTCATCCTTGACCATGGAGCCGTTGATTACTGATTTTTGTTCGTCAGCGTCATCTTCAGCATTGTCCGGTGCACATGCTTTCTCCCTTGCAGTCCTGGCGGCTTGAGACCGCGTAACCACACTCACTGTTTCTGGAAGAGTGATGCTCGAGCATTCGATGAATTCCACCGGAATAACTCGTTTCAAGGCTGGATCAGAAGTGGATGCGAAGGCGGCCAGTGCATCAACCGAAGTGTTTTATCCTCGTAGAATACACGTGAGTGTGAACTCTTTAAACTGTGCGGTCAAATCTTTGACGACTTTCAGATACGCCTCCATACGATCGTCTTTAGCTGCGTATTCCCCGCTGAACTGGTTCGCGACTAACTGTGAATCGCAGAACGCGTGAATGCAATCAATCTTGAGTCCTTGCGCGAGCTTTATTCCGGCAATGAGGGCTTCGTATTCTGCTTTGTTGTTGGAGGCGTGAAAACCTAGGCGGAAGGATTGTTCAAGCATCTCGCCCATTGGGGACATTAAACGTATCCCGACCCCTGAACCATTTTTGGATGATGAGCCGTCAACGTCAAGTTGCCAAGTCGAATTCGGGTTTCCTTCGGCGAGGCTCTCCTCCGGAAGTTCGATTAAAAAATCGGCAAGCACTTGTGATTTTACGTAGGTTCGTCCGCGATACTCGATGTCGTACTCGCTGAGCTCGATAGCCCACTTGGCCAATCGCCCGGATTGACTTGGGCTGTGCAAAATCGATCGTAGGGGTAAAGGACTAAGGACCACAATGGAGTGTGAATGGAAGTACGACATTAGTTTCCTGGCAGACATGACCACCGATAGAGCCAACTTCTCCATCTGCGGGTATCTTGTCTCTACGTCGGTGAGGGTCTTACAGACGTAAAAAATTGGGTTCTGCTCGCCCCGTTCGTCGCGAATGAGTACTCCGCTTACTGCCGAGGTGGAGATTGCGGTGTATAGGAAGAGTGGCTCTCCCTCGACTGGTTTTACGAGCACCGGGGGACTGGCGAGATATTTCTTCAACTGCTGGAAAGCCTCTTCGCACTTCTCTGTCCATTCGAATTTCTTGTTTCCTCGTAAAGTGTCGTAGAACGGTAAGCACTTATCGGTGGACCGCGAAATAAATCTGTTGAGTGCAGCCACCCTGCCAGTCAGTCTCTGTACTTCACATTTTGATTTTGGGGAAGCCATCTGGATGAGGGCGTCGATCTGCTTTGGATTCGCTTCGATTCCTCGATGAGTAACTAAGTAACCAAGAAACTCGCCGGACGTGACTGCGAATCTACACTTTTTTTGGGTTGAGCTTCATGTTGTGCGAGTTGAGCTGTCGGAAACATTCCTCCAAATGTAGCACGTGATCCGTTTCCTCTAGCGATTTCACCAGCATGTCCTCTATGTAAACCTCCATCGTTCTTCCTAGTTGATTAGCAAACATCTTGTTTACTAAGCGCTGATATGTGGCTCCGGTGTTCTTGAGGCCGAAAGGCATCACCTTGTAGCAATAGATTCCACGATCCATAATGAAGGCTGTCTTCTCACGATCGTCGGGATTCATTAGAATCTGATTGTATCCAGAGAATGCGTCCATGAAATATAAGAGCTTGTTACCGGCCGTTGCTTCGACCAGTCGGTCAATGTGTGGTAGTGGGAAGCTGTCTTTCGGGCACGCCTTGTTCAAGTCGGTGAAATCGACGCACACCCGCCATTTTCCGTTCTTCTTTTTGACTACAACAGGGTTTGCCAGCCAATCCGGGTACTTGACTTCCATTATCGACCCGACTCGTAAGAGTCTTTCGACTTCCTCGTTCACTGCTTTCGCTCTGTCAGGACCCAACTTTCTCCGTTTTTGCTTGATTTGTTTGAAGGTTGGGTTGATGTCCAATTCATGACTGGTTACGCCGATATCAATTCCGGGCATATCCTCTGCTGTCCACGCGAAAGTGTCCACGTTTTCTTTTAAGAATGAAACCAGTTCGTCCTTGATTTTTTTGTCGAGGCCGAATCCAATCTCTATGCATCGTTCTGGGTGTTCGTCGTCGATACAAACTGATATTACGGGGTCGCAGGGCTGTTCAGCTGGTTCTTCTTCGCGATCCTCCGCAATCTGTAATTGCTACAAGAGCTTGGAGAGCTCTTTTACTGGCTCCCTGATGCGATCATGGACGAGCATGCTTTGGACGAGGAAGCTTTGAGCGTACCCGAACGTCCCGTAACGCGGTCTAAGACAAGGAAGCTTGCCGGAGCTGTTCAGGAGTTACTTAATGACGTTTGGATCAAGGAAGAAGATCAGCTTATGCACAACGCCGTTACCTCAATTTCGGCTACGATATTTTCTTGAGGTTGGACGTTAAGCATAAGTTGTTGTACTCTTTTTCTGTACTCGGTTTTGTTCAAATGGGTTTTCCGAGTAGAGCTTTTAACGAGGCAACACTTATGTTTCCTCTTACGGTCCAATTTCATGAAATATATCATGAAAATTCGCATGGAATATATGTTAAAGGGACGAGGAAGGCCAAGAGGGTGTTCACACCTTGAGTTATTATTAGTCAAGATTCAATGATCTTAGTCTTATGAATTAATTAGACTTTGTTATTTTCCATGCATTGTTTTTAATGCTTTCTATCTTCATTCTCTCCCTATATAAACTATGTAATCTCTTTGAGAATAATTATTCAGTTTTATGAAATCTTTTCTAAAGAAGTTTCTCTCTTGTTCTTTTGTGAACTTGTCGATCTCTTGGTGGTTAGCCAACGAAATCAAACCGGTCATTGGGTGGTTAGCTCTTTGATCAAAACCGATCACTAGGTGGTTAGCCTTGTGTTCTCGCCGACTCCAAGGTGGTTAGCCGAAGAGTTCCTTTGTTCCTTAGGTGGTTAGCCTTCGGATCTGGTTTACCGAGGGTCATTCATAGCTCTCGACGCAGCCATTCACTTCCACCCCGTTTATCCAAGGATCTATCTGATTCAATACCAACAAAAGTGTGCGTTCCTTTGGGAGATCGTATCACTCCCTATCTGTCTTCATCTTCTTGCGTTCTAACTTGGCTATTGGATCGGTGACAGGATTCCTGAGCTTGTGTGCGGCTAGGAAGCATACGCAAGACTCCTTCTGACTTCCCAAAATCTTTTTGACTCCGTTCGATGTTGGGAATTTGACGCAGAGATGGTAGGTCGAGGCTACGGTGCGCATTGAATTTAACCAAGGTGTGCCGATGATGACGTTATAGATTGCTGGGTGATCGGCTACCGAGAACTCGACGAGCTTGATGACACCCCCAGCTTCTACATGCAGCTTGATCATCCCGATTGTCATCGTCGTTTCTCCGGAAAATCCAGTCAATGGTTTAGGGGTAGCCACTACGTCGGACGGATTGATGTCCATTCTTTTGAGCGTTTCTTTGAAGATTATGTCCACTGTGCTGCCCGTATCCACCAGCACCCGGGCTACATCATAGCCACTGATGATCAACTCAATTACGAGAGGGTCATCGTGTGGTTTGTCGATTCCGGCTGTTTCCCTTTCTTCGAATGAGATTACATCGTCTGGGAACTTGGAGGGTGCGGACCAGTTAATGCTGACATCGGCTCGTCGTTGAAAAGCTTTAATCGATGAGATGGTATCCGAGCAATAGTGAGATCCACCCATTATCATGTTGGTCCGTCTTCTTGGGCCAGATTGTGGCGCTTCGTCGTCTTGCCTCCCTCGCTTAGGGAGATCTTCGTTTGCCTGTTCGGGGCGGTTTACGTTGGTATCCATGTCGAAGTCCTTGAGGCTAATATCACCTTTGAGTTTGCCAGCCGCCAGTTTGGCAGCGAGTTCCAAACCTAGGATGCGGCAACTTGCAGTTGAGTGCCGAAGATATGGTGATGTTCGCAATAAGCCGTTTCGTCGTAAGTTCCTTGGCCCCTGGTCCACGTGCTACTCCATGTACCTCTTCCTCGGCCTTGACCTCGGCCTTGACCTCGTCCTTGCCCATAGCTTGACGAATCAACTTGGTAGTTATGGGCTCCTTTGAATCCCCCTTCGTGTTGGATGTATCTAGGGCCTTGGTTGCCCTTTCTATTGTTTGGTGGGTTCAGAGCAGAGGGAGGGTGGTTCGTGGACTTCGCCTTTCCGTGTTTCTGGGCTAGGATCTTCACTTCTTCTTCGTTGGAGGCAAAGTCTGTCGCTCGGTGCAATGCATCCTAGATCGTGCTTGGTGCGTTCAGCGCAATCTCCTTCCGAAAATCGGAGTCGAACCACAGGGCTTTCTTTAACGCTTGCAGTGTGGCTTCGTCACTTATTCCTTCTACCTTCGACGGTACTGACTTGAACCGTCCGATGAAGGTTCGCAATGTCTCGTTCTGTCCTTGCCCCATTGTCCACAAATCCGCATCGGATGTTTGGCGTTCCATGAATATAGCATAATGTTTAAGGAACGCCGACGATAGCTTATTGAAATTGTCGATCGAATTTCTTCCCAGCCTGGAGAACAATTGGAGTGCTGGGCCTTTCAGGTGCTCGACGAACAAGAGACATTGTCTAGCGTCTTCTTCTCCTTCTCTGAAGTTTGCTCGTCCCATCGCTATTGCGAAGGCGGTCAAGTGCTCCTTTGGATCAGTTTTACCTTCGTAGACTGGTCGCTTCATCTTCCCCGGATCAGAAAACCTTGCCTTAGTGATTCGAGTCGTGAATGGGGTGTTCTGTGCTTCTTCAAGCACTCGGTCGAGTTCGGGAGCCTTGCTAGTAGCCCTATGCATCTGAGATCGAACAAATTTCATCTCAGCGGCAGCTCACTCCATGCCTGCCCGGATTTTGGCCATCTCCTCCTTCTGGGCTCGGATCATCGCTTTGCGCTCTTCCTCGATCTGGGCTCGTTGGGCCCAGAGGATGTTCTCCTCCTCTTCGGTGAGGTCCTGGTCATGGCCAAGGTTGGTGTTGCTTTGTTCGTTTTGAGTTTGGGTCGTACCCGTGAGTTCAGTTTTGCGGCGGTGTTCCGAGTCGTGTTCACCCTCTGGGTTATCCTCCAGGTTGATCACTGGATTCATTCCGCCCATAGTCTGCGTGTTTGCCTCCTACGGTGTCGCGTTCAGTTCAACGGTCGTGGTTGGTTGGTTTGTAGGGAGCACTCCGCCTTGGGTTCTCGTCGTATGGTGGGGTGTTGAGAAATCGAGGGCCGTTGGGTTGAGACGTCGAAGAGGGCACCTCATTAGGTCAATTCCTGAGCCTCTACCACGGGCTCGGCTCGCCGTTGTAAGGACTTCGAGCTTATCGGTCATCGTAGTGTTTAGCTTGTCCTGCTCCTCCGCCTTCTTGAGCAGCGTCTCCAGCATCGTCTTGATCTGTGACAGGGCCTCAGGGCTCGTCTCCACGACTGCAGGCGTTGGTGTATCTGTTGCTCCAGATCCATCGATCCCCGTGTCCTGCGGGTTGTCGGTACGTCTGTCGCTAGTCATCTTCTTTGAATCGTTCGTGCGGTGGTTCCTTGGAGTAAGAAAGTTTCAAATTCCCCCTCTTTCTAGCGCCAAATTGTGGGGGTCGAAATCAACAGAATTAGAATTTGTCGGAGGTTTGTTAAGGGGGATGAAATTTCTTCGGATGAACCACGAACGGAGAGATCCAAAGATGATTTTTTTATTAAGCTGTGTCGAAAAGCTTTCGTACAAGAGTTTGAGAGCAAAAAAGTCTAGGGTTTTTTTGCTAAGTAAATTGCGGATCCCTTTTTCAAGGTATGTACATAGATATATATAGTCGTTCGAGTTGGCCAGGTCAATCACAAAGAGATTAGGAAAACTTCCTAATCCTTCGGGATTTCCGTTTTAGCAAGTCGGCTTGGCTTCGTGGGCCTTTAACCCATCGCGGGCCGAAGATGGGCTTGTCGTCCTTGTATAGAAATGACTTCAGCCGCGTCGTCTTCCAGCTTCGTATAAAAATGACTTCGGTCGCGTCGTCTTCCAGCTTCGTATAAAAATGACTTCGGCCGTGTCATCTTCTGTGTTCGTATAGAAATGACTTCGGCCGTGTCATCTTCCAGCTTCGTATAAAAATGACTTCGGCCGTGTCGTCTTCTGTCTTTGTATAGAAATGACTTCGGCCGTCTCGTCTTCCAGCTTCGTATAAAATTGACTTTGGCCGCGTTGTCTTCGGGTTTTGTATAGAATCGACTTCGGCCAGACTGTTTCGTATCACTTCGGCCAGACAGCTTCGTATGACTTCGGCCAGACAGTTTCGTATGACTTCGGCTGGACATTTTCGTCTGACTTCGGCTGGACAGTTTCGTATGGTTTTGACTTTGGCCAGACAGTCTCGTATGATCTTGACTTCGGCCAAACAGTCTCGTATGATTTTGACTTCGGCTAAGCAGTCTCGTATGATTTTGACTTCGGCCAAGCAGTCTCGTATGATTTTGACTTCGGCCAAGCAGTCTCGTATGATTTTAACTTCGGCCAGGCAGTCTCGTATGATTTTGACTTCGGCCAAGCAGTCTCGTATGATTTTGACTTCGGCCACGCAGTCTCGTATGATTTTGACTTCGTCCAAGCAGTCTCGTATGATTTTGACTTCGGCCAAGCAGTTTCGTATAAAAATGACTTCGGCCGAAACGAGCTCGTATCGTGCCTAAGTGGATTCGTATCAAAGCCGAAGCGAGCTCGTTGGCCGAAGTGGAGCATGGCCGAAGTGGAGCTTGGCCAAAGTGGATCGTGGCCGAAGTGGATCGTGGCCGAAGTGGATCGTGGCCGAAGTGGATCATGGCCGAAGTGGACCGTGGCCGAAGTGAATCGTTGCCAAAGTGGATCATGGCCGAAGTGGCCGAAGAGGAGCGTGGCCGAAGTGGAGCGTGGCCGAAGTGGATCGTGGCCGAAGTGAATCGTGGCCGAAGTGGATGGTGGCCGAAGTGGTGCGTCTCCGTGTGCCGAAGTGATGCGTCTCCATGTGCCGAAGTGACGCATCTCCGTGTGCCCAAGTGGCGCGTTTCCGTGTGCCGAAGTGGCGCGTTTCCATGTGCCGAAGTGGCTCATCTTCGTGTGCTGAAGTGGCCATGTTGCCGAAGTGAAGGCCTTTGGCCGAAGTGGGCTGTGCCGATGTCTCCTCCGTGCCGATGTCGCTTGCCGATGTCTCTTCTCTGCCGAAGTGAGCTGCGCCGAAGCGGACAACTTGGCAGACGTCTCTAAGTTGGCCGAAGTGGCCGTATGGCCAAAATGGCCATGTTGCCAAAGTCTCCCCGTCGGCCGAAGCGGCCATGTTGCCGATGTGGGCTATGCTGGCCGATGTCTCCTTGCCGAAGTGGAAACAAGGCTTGCCTTAATGGAGGCAACGCTTGCCTAAGTGGAGACAATGCTTGCCGAAGTGGAGACAAGACTTGCCTAAGTGGAGACAAGGCTTGCCTAAGTGGAGACAAGGCTTGCCTAAGTGGCGACAAGGCTTGCCTAAGTCTCTCATTTCTTTGCCGAAGTCTTCCGGCCAAAGTGAACCAAAGCTTGATGAAGTGAGCCAAAGCTTGCCTAAGTGAAGACCAAACCTTGCCGAAGTCTCTCCCTTCTTCGCCGAAGTCTCCATGCCGAAGTGAAGCTTCCTTGGCCGAAAATGGAGCTGCTTTGGCCAGAACGGCCCTTCTTTTGCTTAAGTTGACTCGTACAGAAATGACTTAGGCACAATTCCGGCCTTGTCCGATTCCTCGTATTTTCATACTTAGCCATTTTTCCATTGCTCGCAGCTGGGTGGGTTTTGACCCCAACAACTAAGTACCGAAGGGATCAATCAAGCCAGTAAAGGGTATTTTGATTGATTCTGTGGAAGACTGCGGTCGAGTCTGTGGAAGACTGTGGTCGAGACTGTAAAGGAATCTGGGTGATCGAGGACTGAGTGTTCGGCGGATCATCATGACAATAGGTGTTAGAACTAAACCGGATAAAGGGAAAGAAATTATCCGAGAAGTAATCTGAATGCTTGAGCCGTGAGTCTAAGGAAAGGAAAGAAAAGATGGTCGATTTGGGTTGGAACCTTGGTTTTAATCTAAGTTCAGTTTATGCTTAAAAATGGTCTGTCTAGATCGAAACTACATGCGGAACACTGTTAAGTAAGAAAACTCTGAAAATGGCCAATTATGGCTGAACTGGCCGAGCCAGGATCTTACTGCGGTAAGGAAATCTGGGTCGGGGTGTTTCAATTTGTTATCAGAGCGTGGTCGATTCTAGGGCAGTCAATAGCATAAACTGGTAACTAGGCGAATCCATTCTTCCAATGCCTAACATCTCACGGTAAGTGTGTTTCTGTGTGAAACATTAAGTTGGTACTGGGCTAACTTGGTTGAACTGGTCATTGTAAATGGCAAGGAGAGACTGAATTCTGCGAAAGAAAGACTGGGAAAATAGTTGGGACTAAAATGTTGAAACTTCTGGAAATAGTGCGGCAAGGAATGTGGCCATGGACCAAAAGGAAATCAAGAATGCTGGAATGTTAACGCGGTTGCTGCTGCCGTGAATGCTGCTGTGAATGCGGCTAATATTGTGACTCATGTTGAATTGGAGGCAGTGTTGAGAATGATGGCTTAAGTCTTGGTGAGACTACCGGATGCGAGTTATCACATGTAGGAGCTGAGGATTAAGTTCCTTGCTTGTGCATCAAAGCCTGTTGAGGCGGATGAGTGGATGACCAGGCTGAACGGATTTTGACTCTATCCGATGCCTGAGGCCTACAAGAAAAACATTGTGGTCCACTACCTGGAAGGGGATGCACATATATAGTGGCGATGTTTTGCCGAACGGTATGATATATGGAATTGGTTTCCTGGACTTACGTGAGGAAACAATGATAAGCTCAAATTAAATTCAGTACTTAGGGGTCAAATCCACAAGGACTCAAGAACCTCACGATAGACTTTTTCATTTCAAATTCAGCTAAGCGAGTATGAAATAAATTAAATAACAATGCAAATAATAATTAAAACGATTTGTTTATCAGATGGGGAAAGCGTCAAGTCCAAGGAATTTCTCAGGAAATCAAATAATGAAGATCAATTAATTGGTTAAAATCGAATTACGAACAAGTTCCAAAACTCAAATCACTAATGTAAAATAAACCAACTTTCGTTGCGAGAATTAACTATGTTTAAAACTTAAGAAACCAAATTCCTTTACGAATCCTAAATTCTAAACAAGCATTAAGCGCAGGTTCGATTTGTTCACAAATTATCTAATCCAAATTCCTTTGCAATTGTCTAATTTGCTCACTCTAGGTTTTAATCAGATTATAAATCACACTGTCGTGCCAATTTAACAACCTAAGATCGAGATTCTAGGTGATCAATCCAGAACTAGCTTTAAGTGCAACCTAGGTGAAGAACAATCGAGTTTGAATCCTAACCAATAAATCAATATATCATTCCATGAAATCCCTAATGAGAATCCATAAACCTAACAAGGGATCTACTCACACATATCAATTGAAATCAAAGACATGAATAAGATAGATATCATATAAATCAGAAAAGAGAAATAGAAACAGGAGTTCGAAATCTTCTCCCAAAGTAGTACAAAGTATCAGATCAGCCCTCCAAGCTCTAAATCGCCCCCAGTTTGTCAAAGCCCCCTTTCAAAACAAAACTTTAAAACCCTAAATAATAGTCTAAACATGAGCTGGGTTCTTTTGTAAATACATGAAACTTTAGGGTAAAGTTGCAAATCTCCAAAAAGTATTGGTCTTCACGCGGAGGTATAAAAATTGGACCGTGTCGACTGACACACATGGTTGTGTTGGTCGACACGGTTGAAATCGAAAGACACCAACTTCGACTTCTCAGCTACAAGGTTCCATAATTACTCCATAATGTCCAAATGTTCCCAAATGTGTGTAAACCTGTAAAAGACTCGAAAATGACTCAAAAGACACATAAAAGACTCGATTATATACATATATCATGGCTTTAAAATCCATAAAAACATGATATATCAACTCCCCCAGACTTAGCTTTTGCTTGCCCTCAAGCAAACAGAGAACTGAGTAAAAGAAAGAAGTTTGAAAACATGGAAACTCACCTTCTTTCAAAGCATCACATGGACCAATCACCATATAATCCACATGCAAAAAAAACTAATCCAAATCGAACCACCATGTATTTCACCGTAGACATTCGCAGTTTTCTCGATTCAACCCACAATTTCGCAACATAGTCCATAAGCCCTTCATCGCTGGGTCTCATCTCTGATCTCAATTGCAAGAACCTTCTAGACTCATCCCCGTACAATACTATGACAAACCAACCAGACAACACTTGGTACTCTTTCTCTCCCCCAGACTTAGTTTTTCTCATTCACTTTTTCTTTTTATTTATTTATTTATTATTATTATTTTAATAATTCAAAGGTGTAGACGAATAATGGCATCACGGGAAATTTTCCTAACCTCGCTTCCAACCTTTGCGTGATCATCTCTTTGAAAGTAAAATAATGGGGTCATGGGAAATTTTCCTACCCCTATACTCAAAAGAAAATCATCTCATCTTTATATATTTATTACTTAGAACAAGGGAGAGGAGTACCATTTATTTTTACACAGGTTGTCTTTTGTCAAGTATGAACGAGGAGTCAAGCCCTGTGAACATCAATCACATCGATGAGGTAAAAGGAACAATCAGAAATTAGCTCAGGCTTTAGTGGGTTTCTGTTGGAAATATGGGAGTCTCAAGTCAACTGGTCAACCTTTGATTTTTTCATTAGTCGGATCGGAACTGATTCTGCAATAATGGTCACTTAGATGAAATAATCAACACAACAAACCAAGAGAAAGATCATAGTTTCCAACACTCAATTTTTTCTAGACGAGGTTGCATTTCGTTATGGCACAAATCTCAACCTGTTAAGAACACTCAATCATAAATTTAGAACAACAACATAGCATAATTCCAAGTTCTCGAGTTTCAAAGGCAAAGACTGACAAATGACTCAAGAAAAACATCAAAATGACTCAAGATAAAAAGGAAAATAAAGGAAGAAAAGAAACGAAAGTAAAGAAAAACCCAGGAAATTCGAGGCAGGATAACTAGTCCTCCTCGAGCTCATCGTTCATGCCAATCCTCTGGTCAGAATCTCCATCATCATTGTAAGGAGGAGGAGTGCGGGGGGTCGGGAGTGTGTGAACGACGATGCTTGCGAGTCTCAGAAGTGGGACGTGTACAAGTGATATTGGCTGCTAAAAGCTTCCACACTGTCGCATAGTGCCAACCATGTACCTCCGGAAAGCAGGACCATCATCATCATAAGCTGCAGGCGACTCAGGAAACTCCAAGTCGGGAAGTGTACCTCCAGCAAGGTCATCAACCGGCCCGTCCTCTGCAGCAGAAGGTGCAGCACTAGAAGGAGTTCCTCTATAGAGCTTGCGTCGCGAGACGGGCTGCAGAAGTGATGGATTGGGCCGAAACTCAACAGTGACAAATCACTGGTAATAGCGGTGAGCCTCCACTATGAAAGTTTGATACTCCAATCACGACCCTCTGGATCAGTGAAAATCAAAATAAGACCGGGTTTCATCCATGTAGCGCTCTTCAGATGTGCTTGATCCATAAGCAGGCGGTCAGTGATGATAGTGGTGTTGCTCATAATGATGTTGAAGTGCTGGAAAATCGGAGTCAAGAGGCTCCCAACGCCTTCAACTTGTTTCCTCGCAAAAGCCTTCGACTTGAGTGTAGAGAGATGGTTCGCGAAAACTGCTCCCATGTTCAAATCCTCACACTGCTCGGGATACTGCCAAAACTCCTCAGGAAAAATGTGTCCAATCTCGAGATAAAGGAGTATAAGCTCGGTCTTCTGCATCTTGCTCGGGTCAGTTTTGCAAAGGATAGTGTTTCCCAAAACACACAAGACACTCTATTGCCAATATGTGACCAGAAAGTGTTGATGTCGTGCCACTCAGATGTGAGAACAGCTCGATTAGGCTCCTTCTTGAACTCGTATAACCCACTCAGATCAGTAATGGTGATACGATATCTCACTCCTTTGCACATGAAGGTCAGGACCCCTTCTTGTGCAACCTTCTTGTTCTCGTTGGCATAGTAAACCCGACAAGTACCCAGAAACTGTCGCGCCAAATCCGGAAAGAGCGCATACTGCTTGGTAGGCATAGTGCCTAAACCAATCCTCCCCAAAATCCTCAGCACATCGTTCCCGATTCCCAAAGCCGTGACAGTAAAATGATCAAGTAACTGTGTGGATTTCATCTCGACGGACTGCCACTCATTGTAGAAAAGCGTGTCATACTCATCCCAATCCTCTGAAATTGGTCTACTGTAACACTCCGGTTGCTCAGTTTCTGTCTTTGGATCATGTTCCCAATGTCTTCGCATTTTGATTTTGAGATGCTCGGGTTTAGGCCATGGATGCCGGATTTGCGAGTTAGTGAATCCGACGGTTGGTGCAGTGGGGGTTGGGTGAGTCCAATGGTTGAGGAGGCTGGGTCGAGGTGGGTGGTTATGATCTTGATGCCTCGCCTTGTTGCTTGCGTGATCTCTTGTTGCATGTGGTCATCTCGAAATCAGATTAATGAGTGCTAGATTTGGATTGAGCACGAAAATCTAATGATCTTAGGCTTTAGAATCGCCCAAATCGGTGAAGAATCAAAGATTTTCGTGTGTGGAGGTGTTTTGCGGCGAGCTAGGTGGAGAGAGAGAGAGAGATAATGAGGAAGAAGAAGAAGAAAAAGGAAATTTAAAAATTCTTACCTCGTGGCCATCCGTGTCGACCGATACGCGGTGTCGACCGACACACCCGAAATTTTCAGCAGTATCGGCTTGAGATTGTCTTTAGCACTTGTCAAGACGACAACACCATACGGTCGGACCTCTTTGATAGTGAAAGGACCTGACCAATGAGAACGCAATTTTCCAGGAAAAAATTGTAAATGAGAGTTATACAGAAGTACCTGATCATTCGGTTTGAAATTCCTTGAGATGATCTTCTAATCACGATATGCCTTTGTTCGCTCCTTGTATAATTTAGAGTTCTCATAGGCATGATATCTGATTTCATCCAGTTCGGTCAACTGAATCAATCGCCTCTCTGCAGCAAACTTGATGTCGAAATTCATCATCTTAACTGCCAATGCTGCCTTGTGCCCCAACTCAACTGGGAGGTGGCAAACTTTCCCGTAGAGAAGATGGAATGGTGTAGTCCCAAGTGCCATTTTGAATGCAGTCTTGTAGGCCCATAGAGCATCATCCAGCTTAGTAGATCAATCCTTCCTAGTCTTGCCCACGGTCTTCTCCAAAATCTCCTTGATCTGTCTGTTCGAAACCTCAACTTGTCCACTTGTCTGCGGATGATAAGGAGTAGCCACACGGTGATGCACACCATGCTTCTTCAGCAGTTTCTCGAAAACCTTGTTGATAAAGTGAGAACCACCATCACTTATCACAATCCGAGGTACTCCAAATCGAGGGAAATTATGGTCTTAAACAGCTTAAGAACCATAAAGGCATCATTGGTCGGACTAGCGATAGCTTCCACCCACTTAGAAACATAGTCCACAGCAACCAAATTTACCGATTCCCGTAAGATGAAAGAAAACGGTCCCATAAAATCAATACCCCAGCAATCAAATACCTCAACCTCCAAGATGAAGTTATGTGGCATCTCATGCCTCTTGCTAATCTTTCCCTTTCGCTAGCAAGTTGTAGGCCACCAAAAACCGGCTTGGAGAACCTTAGATAGTGTCTTAAAAGTCGCGAAGTGCCCAACATACTCAGAACCATGACAATGAAACAGTACATCCGGAACCTCAGTCTCAGCAATTCATCTTCTGTACATGCCATCCGCCCAGTGCTTGTACAAGTAAGGTTCATCCTAGTAGAACCTTCTAATCTCTCTCAAAAATTTCTTCTTGGCATATCCCGTGACATTTTATGGCTTATCATCAGCAGCAAGGTAATTGGCAATATCAGCGTACCATGGTCGATCGGGAAGAGTTACAGCGCATAAATCCATGTTGTAGTCACCAATTTGAACCGTTGAAACTTCTGGGTTCGTGTTCAACCTGTGTCGACCGACACCAGAGGTTGTGTCGATCGACATGGACACCTCAATTCGACAATGCTGCTGTTTTTCCTCTAAGTCCGAAATTTGACCAATCTCAACCTTGTATACATTCTCCTCGGGAAGAAAATCATTGATTGGGACAACATCTTCAACTCTGATCCTAAAAAGATGATCAGCAACTCCATTCTCAACTCCCTTCTTATCTCGAACTTCAATATCAAACTCATGGAGAAGCAGAATCCATCTCAACAACCTTGGTTTTGCATCCTTTTTCTACATCAAGTACTTTAGAGCTGAGTGATCCGTGTGTACTATCACCTTAGAACCAACCAAATACGGACGAAACTTCTCAAACGCAAACACCACAGCTAAAAACTCTTTCTCGGTAGTTGCATAATTCCTCTGCGCATCATCTAGTGTTTTGCTAGCGTAGTAAATAACATGAAGTTTCTTGTCCTTCTTCTGCCCTAGAACAGCTCCAACCGCGAAGTCGCTGGCATCACACATCACCTCGAAAGGCAAATCCCAGTCTGGTGAACTTACAATTTGAGCGTTCACTAATGCTTACTTGATCTGTTCAAAAGCTGATTGGCATTCAGTAGTGAACTCAAATTTCACATCCTTACACAACAAAGTAGTCCATGGTCTAGCGAGCTTGCTGAAATCTTTGATGAACCTCCTATAAAAATCAGCGTGCCCCAGAAAACTTCTCACGGCCTTAACTGAATCCGGTCCCTGCAAATTCATCATAACCTCAATCTTTGCTCGATCAACCTCAATCCCTGCAAATTCTGCGAAACTCTGTGCCCAAGAACAATACCATCTCTAACCATAAAATGTAACTTCTCCCAATTCAGAACCAAGTGCTTCTCCTCACATCTAGCAAGCACCTTGCACAGATTTTCCAAACACTCATGATAAGATGGTCCATAGACTGAGAAGTCATCCATGAACACCTCCATATAATCCTCAATAATATCTGTGAATATAGACATCATACATCTCTGGAATGTCGCAGGAGCATTACAAAGTCCAACTGGCATTCTGTGATATGCAAATGTACCATAGGGACACGTAAATGTGGTCTTCTCCTGATCCTTGGGATGGATTGGAATCTGAAAGAAATCCGAGTATCCATCTAGGAAGCAGTAGTAGGGGTGGTTAGCCAACCTCTCAAGCATCTGATCAATGAACGGCAACGGGAAGTGATATTTCCTTGTCGCAGCATTCAGCTTCCTGTAATCAATACACATCCTATGTGTAGTCACAGTCCGCGTAGGAATCAGCTCGTTCTTCTCATTCTTAATCACTGTGACTCTACCCTTCTTAGGAACCACATGTACCGGACTAACCCAATCACTGTCCGAGATAGGATAGATGATCCCAGCTTCCAGGAGTTTCGGAATCTCCTTCTTAACTACCTTCTTCAAATTTGGATTCAGCCGCCTATGATGCTCAATTGACGACTTCGTCTCATCCTCGAGATGGATCATATGCATGCACAAGTCCGGAGAGATACCTGAAATGTCATCAAGAAAATAGTCAAGGGCTTTGCGATACTTGCACAGCTTACTTAGCAGTAACGTGAGCTCTGCGTTGTTCAAGGAGGCATTAACAATAATAGGATAAGTGGAATTCGGTCCAAGAAACGCATACCTTAGCCCAATAGGGAATTGTTTGAGCTCGATTTTGGGAGCTTTATCTTCGCTCCAATAACTCAATATCATGGCTTTTGGTGAGGTATCGACGAGCTCCTTGTGAGCGACTAACTGCATCACGTGCTCACTAGCATCCAACATCTTGACATACCTAACAGCAATGTCGTCTAGATGCTCTATCTCTCGCGTAGAACTGATCAAAGCTCTCTCTAAAGGGTCCATAGGATGCATCTCATGAAAGATTTCCTCTGCGAGATTGCTAAGAGTATCCACGTAGTAAGTCTGTCTGTCAATGGTGGGTCGCTTTACCAGCTTGTCCATGTCAAAAATCATCACTAGAGCTCCCACATTCAGAGCTATCTTGCCCCCTTTACATCAATGAGAGCACCAGTTGTAGCCAAGAAGGGTCTGCCCAGGATAAGAGGATCCTTAGGCTCAACACTGTACCGCCTAACTATGAAATCTGTGGGGATCATGCAATCGCCAATCCGTACCCGCACATCTTCTAAAAGACCCTCGCGAATCCTCACACTCCGATCAGCTAGAATTAGAGAAATTCTAGTGGGTGTGAAATCAGTCATCCCAAGTCCCACAACAACCGAGTAAGGCATCAAACTAACACTCGATCCCAGATCACACAGCGAACTCTTGAACCTATCCTTGAAAATAGAGCAATCCAAAATGAAACTTCCCGGATCTGTAAGTTTCTACGGTAACCTATTCTGAATAACGACACTGCAAACCTTAGAGACCATCATCACACCTTCCTCTTCTCTCATATCCTGCGTAAGCATCTTCTTTAAACACCTCTTAACCACCGGAGTAGTCTTGATAGCATTAATCAAAGGAATCTCAATGGTGAGTTTGTCCATCATGGCCTTGCACTTAGCTTCATAAAGCTCCTGTTTTGACTTCCTAGGATTCCTTGGAAATAGAACCTTAGGCTTGTAGACTCGTTCCATTGAAATTTTTGGCTTCTCGGAAATTGGTGTTGCAGCTGGCTCCTTGTGTCGACCGACATGAGGGGTTGTGTTGATCGACACGGGGACCTCGCTTTTGTCCTTAGTCGAAATTCCAGATGCATCGATTTTCTGTGGGTGCTCGTGTCAACCAACACCAATGATGTGTTGATCAACACGGGTCGATTCAATCTCGTCAAGCTCACTGGTTTGCACTGGTGTCGACCGACACACTCCACTCGTGTCGATCGACACAGGCGACTTATCTGTAAAATCTTCTTCAATTTCTTCTAACTCCACCCACTCGTGTCGGGTCCAGAGAATTTCATAGAAAATCAAGTAATGAAGATCAATTAATTGGTTAAAATCAAATTACGAACAAGTTCCAGAACTCAAATCATTAATGTAAAATAAACCAACTTTCTTTGCGAGAATTAACTATGTTTAAAACTTAAGAAACCAAATTCCTTTGCGAATCCTAAATTCTAAACAAGCATTAAGCGCAGGTTCGATTTGTTCACAAAATATCTAATCCAAATTCCTTTGCAATTGCCTAATTTGCTCACTCTAGGTTTTAATCAGATTATAAATCACACTATCGTGCCAATTTAACAACCTAAGATCGAGATTCTACGTGATCAATCCAGAACTAGTTTTAAGTGCAACCTAGGTGAAGAACTATCGAGTTTGAATCCTAACCAATAAATCAATATATCATTCCATGAAATTTCTAATGAGAATCCCTAAACCTAACAAGGGATCTACTCACACATATCAATTGAAATCAAAGACATGAATAAAGATAGATATCATATAAATCAGAAAAGAGAAATAGAAACAGGGGTTCGAAATCTTCTCCCAAAGTAGTACAAAGTATCAAATCAGCCCCCAAGCTCTAAATCTCCCCCAGTTCTTCGTCAAAGCCCTCCCCCCTTTCAAAACAAAACTTAAAACCCTAAATAATAGTCTAAACACGAGTTGGGTTCTTTTGTAAATACATGAAACTTTAGGGCTAAGTTACAAATCTCCAAAAAGTATTGGTCTTCACACGGAGGTATAAAAATTGGACTGTGTCGACCAACACGGTTGAAATCTAAAGACACCAACTTCGACTTCTCAGCTACAATGCTTCATAATTGCTCCATAATGTCCAAATGATCCCAAATGTGCTTGAAAATGACTCGAAAGACACATAAAAGACTCGATTATATACATATATCATGGCATTAAAACCCATAAAAAACATTATACATCAAACAATGTCTGAGAGAGAATATGAGGCCGAGTTTATCAGCCTCAGGAAATATACTGGGCGTGAATGGGATGAGGAGAAAGTCCAAGTCCTTAGGTTCATGCATATAGAGCCAGTCGAGCTTCGGAATCCGTTTTAGATCTGTAGCACAAAACTGTTATCAAGCTGGTGGAGAAAGTAGCTCAACGGGAAGCTGGGATGATGAGAAACCCAAGTTAGGTGAAAGACTGCAATGTGTGTCCGGAAATGGCGTTGAGGCGGACAAGTGGGTTAAGAATGCCCATCTGGAAAGTCATCTGTGGGATGCAGTGTACGCTCAATTGCGGAAAGTTGCAAGTTGGTGCGCGCTGGTCTGTTTCTGGGATATGTCACCTCTGCGGTAATATGGATCACACAGTCTGTGATCGCTTGAAGAAGAAGTGAGGGAAAAGAAACTTGTAAAAGATGCTGGGGAGAAAAGAGGTAAAGCATATATGGCTGTGATCGCAATTATGGAAGTTGGGCCAAATGCATACCTAAGAATACTGTGGTGTTAAACGAGTTTGAGGAAATGCTAACTGGATTACCACCAAGTTGTTGTGATCAGATCACGATTAGGATTTAGCCTGGAATGACTTTCATATCGAAGGCTACTTACCGGATGGCGCCGTAGAGATGGCCGAGCTGAAGAAACAGCTAAGTGAATGGATGGTGAAGGTTCTGTTAGGCCAAGCAGGTTACCATGCGATGCATTGGTTCTGTTGGTCAGGAAGATAGATGGAGTAAACGGATTGGTAATCCGTGATAAATTAAGGGAATAATCAGAATGAAAGGATGACCTTATCGGATCATAGTAATTGTTTAGGGCTGTCTGGGAAGTTGAGGTATGATCGAGATAAGACACTCGCGAGTCTAGTGTTTTCGCGGGACTTGTACGAATACCAAGAGATTTACCGGAAGTCCTAAGTTGTTGCAAAAGATCGGTTGGTCGGGGACAAGATCAGATTCAGGGAATCATGATCAAGCAAGAAGATGGATAGTGGAAATCCATAACGAGAATAAAGAAACTAATAACGGCCAAGTATGGTCGGGAGCGAGCGAAGAATAGGCCGCATGGAAGTTGAGGCAAGTAAGGCAAGCGCTTTGGTACTAGGGAAAAGTTTGCTAAGGCAAGTCGTTACGACATGATGGATTTTTCCGAGAGCACAAGTTGCTATAAAATGAGAAGGCCAATGGATTACGGTCAAGTCTGAAAAGGACAAAGATCAAGAATGGATCAAGTCAGGTTGGGACTACGATCTGGAAATAAGTTAAGTATAACATGAACAAGGTTGAAAGTTAAAGGTTGCTGAGAAGTTGAGGTGTTTTGAGATAATGCTACTGGGAGTCAAGTGTCCTCACTGTGGATTATCTGATAACCAAGAAACAGATCGGGAGTGGAAACATCAACACTTGAATAGTTGGAGAGGAGAAAGGAAAAGCTTCAAAACTCGAACAAGGTGGTAAGTTAAAGCTTGCCAAGGAGTTGATACTCGGGAAGGAGTTGAAACTCGGGAAGGAGTTGATACTCGTTGAGGAGTTGATACTCGTTGAGGAGTCAAACTCCGTAATGAGTAGAAATCCGCAATGAGTAGAACTCGGTAAGGAGTCAAACTCCATAATGAGTAGAACTCGGTAAGGAGTCAAACTCTGTAATGAGTAGAACTCGATAAGGAGTTGAACTCCGTAATGAGTAGAACTCAGCAATGAGTTGAACTCGGTAAGGACTCAAACTCCGTAATGAGCAGAACTCGGTAAAGAGTTGAACTCCGTAATGAGTAGAGCTCGGGGATGAGTAGAGCTCGCGAATGAGTAGAGGGATGACCATAGCTCGTGGATGAGTAGAGTTCAATAAAAGAAATATTGATAATCGGTTCTAACGAGAACGCGATGAGAAGAGTTAAGGAACCCAAAAATGGTTGATTGGATCTGTTCAGGAAAGAATCGCAACCAACAATCTGGATTTGGAAAGGTATAAAGGAGAATTGTACTAAGCATCAGAATCCGAAGAAGAGTTGCAAAACGAAGTTTTGAAAATGGTAAGGGGAGTAAAAGTAAAACTCCAACAACCTCTGAATTTGAGGACAAATTCCCTTTAACTGGGGGAAAATTGTAAAGCTCGCATCCCGGTATGTTACACAGGGCCCGTTTGAGACCTGATAAATGGATCGATGATCTAAATGATCGAAAACAAACTATGATAAAGGCGGAACTGAACCAGTGGAGTGAGGTGGAGGAGCTTGTTAAACTCTGTAAGCGGAATAATCTGCTAGAACCCAAAGTGGGTGGACTATGGTGATTAACCGGCTGAGTTGTGAGAACAGCTGTAACTCAAGGTGGGTAGAATGACCTGTTGTAGCCCAAGGTGGGTATAATGATCTGCTGGAACCTAAAGTGGGTTGACTGTGGTGATTAACCGGCTGAGTTGTGAGAACAGTTGTAACCCAAGGTGTGTGGGATGATCTGCTGGAACCCAAGGTGGGTGGGAATGTGGTGGTTACCTAAAGGGTATCGGCACCTGAACTGGTGCATGAACTAAAGGATAACAAGATCCGAGTAAAGTATGGTTTGGATCGAGTAGGTCCAGATGGTATCTGGTTTGTAAACGGATGTATAGTCCTGAGTGGACAGAACGGAGAGTCCTGTGTGGATAGAACGGATGTACAGTCCTGAGTGGACAGAACGGATGTACAGTCCTGAGTGGACATAACGGATGTATAGTCCTGGGTGGACAGAACGGATGTACAGTTCTGTGTGGACAGAACGAATGTACAGTCTGAGTAGTACAGACAGACTGTTCTGAGTCGAGTAGACGGACAAGTCTGGATAGTACGGATAGACTGTTCTGAGTGGAGTAGACTGTGAGTCTGGAAAGAATGGACGGACAGTTCTGGAGAAACTGGATAGACAAACGGTTCTGTGTGAACAGACGAATGAACTGGGTCTTTGGATGTACTTGGCTAGGGGATGGTTGGTTGAATGATGAAGTACCGAAGGGATCAGTTAAGCCAGTAAAGGATATTTCGATCGATTCTGTGGCAGACTGCGGTCGAGTCTGTGGAAGACTGCGGTCGAGTCTGTGGAAGACTGTGGTCGAGAATGTAAAGCTCTTTGACTGGCTCTCTACTGACTTCATTTTCTTGTGCTTCGAATTTGCTACCGGATTGGTGACAGGATTTCTGAGTTTGTGTGCAGCCAGAAAGCAGATGTGAGACTCCTTTTGGTTCCCACAATTTATTTTTTACTCCGTTTGGGGTAGGGAACTTCAAGCAGAGGTGATATGTTGAAACCGCAGCGCGCATAGAATTCAACCAAGGGGTTTCCATAATGACGTTGTAGATTGCTGGGTAATCAGCTACAGAAAATTCAACGATTCTCGTCACTTCTCCAGCTCGGACAGGGAGTTTGATTGTTCCGGCGGTCATTGTCGTTTCCCCGGAAAATCCAGTCAATGGTTTCGGAGTTGGTACCACTTCAGATAAATCAATGTTCATTCTTCTGAGCGTCTCGAGGAAGATTACGTCCATCGTGCTGTCGGTATCTACCAATACGCGTGCTACATCGCAATCGTTTATAATTAATTCAATAACGAGAGGATCATCGTGTGGCCTGTCGATTCCAATTGTCTCCCTTTCTTCGAATGAGATTACGTCGTTCGAAAATTTTGAGGGTTTGGACCAGTTGATGCTGACGTCTGCCCGTCGCTGGAATGCTTTGATTGACGAGACAATATCCGACCAATAATTAGATCCCCTATTATCATGCTTATCCTTCTTCTCGATTCGGAGGGTGGCGCCTCGTCATCCCGTCTATCATGCTTAGAATGATATTCCTTTGTCTGGTCGGGTTTGTATGTGTTCACGTCCATCTCGAAATCCTCAAAGCTGATGTTTCCTCCAAGCTTGCCAGCTGCTAACTTTTTGGCAAGTTTCAGGCCAAGGATGCGACAGTTTGCAGTAAGCCATTTCGTCATAAGAATTGTCTCTTTTAGTCCATGTGCTCCACGAACCTCTACGCGACCTTGGCCTCTTCCTCGACCGTACCCAGGGGTGTCGATTTGATAATTATGAGCTCCTTGAAAGCCTCCCTCGTGCTGGACATAGCTGGAACTTTGGTTGTTTCTCTTACTGTTTGAAGAATTTAAAGCCTGGAGAGGATGGTTCGGTGGTTTCGCCTTTACATACTTCTCAGTGAGGATCTTCATCTCCTCTTCTTCGGTTATGAAATCTGCAGCTCGATGCATCACGTCCTGTATCGTTGTGGGGACATTTAGTGCGATTTCTTTACGGAAGTCGGAATTAAACCAAAGTGCTCGTTTTAGGGCTAGCAGAGCTGCTTTGTCGCTTAAGCCTTCCACTTTGGACATGACTGCTTTGAATCTTCCGATGAAACTTCTGAGTGTTTCGTTCTACCCCTGAGCTAGGGTCCACAGGTCGGCATCTGAAGTCCCGGGATCCATGAATATGGAGTAATGGTTCAAGAATGCTGCAGATAGTTGGTTGTAGTTGTTGATGGAGTTCCTCTCGAGCCTGGAAAACCACTGGAGTATCGGACCTTTAAGGTGTTCCACGAAAAAGAGGCATTGTCCGGCATCTCTATCACTTTCTTTGAAGTTAGAGCGACCCATAGCTATGGCAAAAGCCGTTAGATGCTCCTTGGGTTGGTTTTTCCTTCATAAATTGGGACTTTCATCTTCCCTGGGTCAGGAATTCTCGTACTGGTGATCCACGCCGTGAATGGGGTATTCTGCGCTTCTTCTAGTACGCGATCTATTTTGGGCACCTTGCTAGTTGCTTTGTGCATCATGGATTAGACGGCTTTTATGTCGGTGGCCGCTCGGTCCATGTCCGCACGCATTGCAGCCATCTCCTCTTTCTAGGCTTGGATCCCTGCTCTTCGCTCCCCATCGGTCTGTGCTTGCTCGGCCCAGAGGATGTTCTCTTCCTCTTCGGTCAGTTCTTGATCTATTTCAGGGATGGCTTCGCGCCGTTCGGTTTGGATTTGGCCAGTGGCTGGAAGTTCGGGGTCATCGCTGCTCTCCGTGTTGCGCTCCATTTGATTCTCCTCCTCTGGATTGATGATTAAGGCCGGCTCCTCCTCCGTCGGTGCGTCGCCTGCTCCTTGCACTCCGAAAGTCAGGTTTGCTGAGCTTTGGTGTTGTGGTGGCAATCTTCCACGGGTTCTCGACCCATGTGTCGTTACGGGTCGGGGTACCCGATCCATGTATCATTACGGGTCAGGGTACCCGCCCATGTGTCGTTACGGGTTAGGGTATCAGACCCATGTGTCCTTACGGGTCAGGGGTATCCGACCCATGTGTTGTTATCGGGATACCCGACCCATGTGTCTTTACAGGTCGGGGTACCCGACCCATGTTTCACTACGGGTCGGGGTTGTCGACCCATGTGTCTTTACGGGTCGGGATACCCGATACATGTGTCGTTACGGGTCGGGGTACCCAACCCATGTCTCGTTACAGGTCGGGGTACCCGACCCGTGTGTCGTTACGGGTCGGTGTACTCGAACCCATGTGCTGTTACGGGTCGGAGTACCCGAATCCATGTACTGTTATCGGTCGGGGTACCCGACCCATTCTACTCAGTCACGGGTCGTGGTACCCGTTATGGGAATCCGAACAACTGATTTTTCTTCTATACTTAATCAGTTTCAATCGTTGATTCTCAGTAGGTAGAAATTGACCCCAACAAGCGTTACCGGTGGAAAACAATCTGTCAATAATCAGAATTAGTTCGGACCTAAGATGTAAACGATGTGGCAATCCGAATTGACAATCCACATTCTTTTTACTTGTCATTTTGCTAGGGAGGTTTGGAACAGAGCACCACTAGTAAACGGACCGGTTCAGACCCTCCCCTCAGCTACAATACACCAATTCATCGAATCAATCCAGAAAACAAAATCTCTGCCTCCCACAGGATTATCGACTTCTGCACTATTCCCTTGGATCCTTTGGAAGTTTTGGACATCACAGAAATAGCAATATGCTTGCTTCATAGATGGCGCTTGGAACTCTCAGACTCAACAAGGATGAATGGGATGAATTTTTCAAGACCCACATGGAAGATATCTCACACAAGGCTGTGAAGGCATGAACTTTATCCCATCAGCTCTGGTGGCAGAGGCGTTAGCTTTATGGGCAGCTCTTAGGAAGGTTATTTCATCAGAGATCCTTGACCTTCAAGTATTTTTGGACTGTGAAGTCCTCATATCTACCCTTAGCACATGGAAGGATCAGAACGAGATTGCAGGCATCTTAGTCGACATTCGAAGTTTTGTAACCCTCTTTTCTTCCTTATCTTTTATGCATGTTCCACGCACTATGAATGTTACATCCGATACTTTAGCAAAGGCTGCATGTAACTTGAGTCCAAGTTTGGACACGAACCTTTAAGTAATGAAACAAGCATTGACCAAAAAAATAGATAAAAGATCGAGTCATGTCCTTCCACACAAAAAAAAAAACGATCGAGTTATTAAGCGTCAGAAACAAAAAGACTGAGTCTTATTAATTAATTCTGCAATTGAAGATATCACATCCAACGCATTTTAATGGACGTCTCTTATCTTATTATTAACCGGGTGTCATCGGTAATAGTGGCATGTTAAAATTTATTAAGTTGTGATAATATTTTTTTGTCAACAACTTATAATAAATTAGATCAGTTCAGAAACCTAAATCAGGGAACAGTGTTTACATACAAAAAATTTTGTGGCTGTCGTCGAGCACTGCGTGCCAACATATCCGCTTTTGAGTTGTTAAGACGAGGGATATAGGAAAGAGAAAAACGTGCAAAAGCTTGTTGGTAGCATTTCATATCCTCCAAGTAGACAGTGAACATGTAAAATTAGATATTGAACTGACTTGATTTTATTGATGCACAAACATATGTATTTATACAAGAGATTAGCTATTCCCGATAGACATCGAACTCCTACAATTTAGGAGATAAACCTTATCAAACTAGGAACTCTAAGCTATCTCCTAAAAGTTATGAACTTGTCTCCAATACTTTCCCGCACGACAAATGTGGAACGCGAAACACAAGAACCTGCAATCACAAAGTGGAATACCTATGTCGTGGACATCTTGTCGAGAACGGACAAAACAAGTCAACAGACTCCTCCGGGTATAAAATTCAATCTTCAAAATAGAGATGAAACATCAGCTCGTCTTTGTTCTTGATAAAAGGGAAAACTATCTCTTGGGCGCAACTGCAACTCCACAAGCAATTGTCTTTGTCTCAGACAGTCCATATATCAGACTAAAAAATTACCTAAAGAACATGAGCGAATAACTAGAACTCCATAAAACCACAACCAAACTCCCCCGTAATAAGAGAAACCAAAATACAAACTCTAAGAAATTCTAGACTTAGAAATAAATCTCAAGAAATAAAACAATAACCTGTGAAAATCAAACTCTGTGTAACACACTAATTCGTATGCGTTGTGCCAAAACACATTGAAAAAATCATAAACCCTGAACCCCTAAAACTCAAGTATCACCGAAAATCTATCGATATCTCTTGCACTAAGCCAAATCAAATCTTAAAACATAATTTTCCTAAAAAACCTAGAATAAGAAAAAAAAAGTGACATGAAAATCAAAACTATAAAATCTCCATGGAAATAATCAGGTGGACATCAAACCAAACTTTTCATTGTTTCACGTCATCATCTCCACCAGGTTCGTCTTCTCCACCGTCTTCAATGTCATCTCTGATTACGACAACCCCCATGATCTCTTTTGAAAGTGAGATCGTAGGACTTTTAATGCGGAAGGTTTTAATTATGATCCACAAGAATCGAATGCTCTGATACCATGTAGAATAAGATATCGAACTGACTTGATTTTATTGATGCACAAACATATGTATTTATACAAGAGATTAGCTATTCCCGATAGACATTGAACTCTTACAATTTAGGAGATAAACCTTATCAAACTAGGAACTCTAAGCTATATCCTAAAAAATATGTACTTGTCTCGAATAGAACACATGCCATTTCGTTGGTTCCTTCACCTTTTGTACCAGTTCGGTGCTATCGGTGGCAAACTCCACTTCTTCTGTTGGGTAATCAAACAATGCATAGCCCAGAGAAGGACTTCCAACTCCGTGTGTAGAGGGGAGAGGCTTCGACATATATTGAAATTTTCTTTTACATGCTCATAGATTTTTCAAAAAAAAAAAACAATTAGCATTTATTTTACTTAAAAATAATAATTGTTTGGAATACATATTCATTTTTTTCCAGATCTAATAGTAATAACTAATATTTTTTTTTTTAAAATAATTGGTTTTGAAAGGTTTAAAAATATTAAAATGTGTTTGGAGTAATGAAAATAAGTAATATTTGGAAATAAATGTGTTTGATAATGAGTATAGAAGAACTAAATAAATAAATAAAAAAAATTGTGATAATGACACACAATCAAAAATATACTCCAATATTTCTCTTCTAATGTATAGAAGATTAAATTGTATAAATTGTGTAGAAAAACTGAACCTTAATATAGGCCGCATTTAAAAAGGACCTTATTGCAGTATACGTTTTAAGTAAAATCTAAGAGAACATGTAGTAGCAAGCATGGACTACAAATTGAGAAGCACACCCCAACGTTCGAAGACCATTGGTTATCTGTCCCATAAATACAAAAACAAAAAAAATTACAAAAAACAAATCAATCTCTGAATGAAAAGCAATCAATAAATTAAGTTTTCAAGGAAAAGAAGGCTTACAAGGATGTAGATGTCAATTTTGTAAATCAAAGAATAAGCAGTCCATATTCCAGCGTTAATGAAGCTAACAAACAACAACCAAAACGGCATGCACCTAAAGCTCATTGTCCGCGACATTGTATCCTACATGGTTCAGGCATAGAAAAATAGTTAATCAAAACTCATTATTAAGTAATAGTTTACTTATCTATCAATTAGAAAGAGAGAGCTTACCAAGGCAAGAAAAACATGTATAACAATGGTGAAAACGTTGCAAACAACACCGATGAATTTACGTCTAGCCAATAAAGGTTCATAGAACCAGGCAAGATACCAGATCAGTCCCACAAAACCAACCTCAAAGATAAGACATATTATAGTGTTCTCCCTCTACACATCAACATCAACATCAACATCATAAACATCATAAGTCAATATGTAATATGATGAGAGATTTAAGCATTAAAGATGGAACATACTCGTGATTCTTCGTCACAGTAGGTAACAAAGACAATCAAGTAGATAACTTCAATTATGAAACCGACGCCGTTACTGGTGGTGACGAGAATGCTATCTCTTTGAACAAAAGGGAGACCATACAAAACTCACAAACTACATTTTGCCACCAGCACTACATGACGTTGTTGGTGAAAATCCTCCACTGATTTCTCCTTGTAAACCTGTATAAACTTTGGCCTATATATATAGATATACAAATATTTATGACTCTAACTACGGTAACCCTAATTAATATAAATCTGCGAAACAATGATCCTAAATTCCAGAGAGGAAAAAAAGAGATATTACATTTGTGAGAGGGTGATAAAAAAGGAGATAACATTCCCTGCATCAGGCGAGAAAAAAAGTTGTCAGTAACATAGCTATGGCTAAATTGTGCTAATCAAATCTCTCTCTATAGGTTATGGTTATCTATATGAAACTGGAACCGATCGAGATAAAATAGGATGAACATTAATTGAGCATAACGACCGTTTATAGAGTCATATATAGAGAGATCCACCATTGGAGTCGAGCTAAAAAAAAAAAAATTACATGTACAAGTGGATTAACAATCGATTAAAATTCTGTTGCACCCCCTCTTTTGACCTTTTATAAAAAAAAAAAAAAAAACTATTAAAGTTCCACGGAAACATAATAAACCTATATTAGCTTCGGATTCAAAGCACTGCTAAAACTACACTGACTCGTTCCGGCATATACGACTATACACACAGAGATAATTAGCATATTGATTGTAAAAGGGAGAGAAGCATCTCGTACCAACAATTCCCATCATTGTACGGATTTCTTTCGCGTCCATTGTGAAATCGACGGGGGAGAGAGAGAGAGAGATTAGATTGGTGAAGCAGAAGAAGAGCAAAAGAATGCCTCGTGAGAGTGGTTGGGGCTTCATTTTTTTGCGTGTGTATATGGAGAGAGAGAGACACGTTTCAAGGACTCAATATTTTGGTGGCAATTTTTTCGTTTAGGGAATATTTCTGTTGGAATTACGAGATTCTATTTCTAAATCCAAAGATTTTGTTTGTTAGCATCTCTTGCGCACCAGTCACCACTCCTTATATGTCTTGTTATTATTTTGGTTTAGAGATTGAGTCGAGTTCTATTATGCCACATTAAAAACACTTCTTGACAATTAAGCACATTTTTCTTGTTTATATGGTATATACTTAAATTTGCAAATAGAATAAAAATGCAGTTTAATTTGATATATCTATTTACAATATAATTTATGTTACTAGAGATACCTAAGTTTAAGAAGTTGAGAATTATTACGTATAAAGAAATTAACCCTAACTAACTAAAATCCGAAATCAATACTAAGCCTTGGCTCAAATGGCAGTGGTTGAATGACTCAGGTGACACCATGGTTCACGGCTCGGATGACACCATGGTTCACGGCTCGGGTGACACCATGGTTCACGGCTCGGGTGACACCATGGTTCACGGCTCGGGTGACACCATGGTTCACAGCTCGGGTGACACCATGGTTCACGGCTCGGGTGACACCATGGTTCACGGCTCGGGTGACACCATGGTTCACGGTTCGGGTTGTGATAGACGACAATCTCGATCCTTTTGCCTTGACCTCGATCCATTTGGCTCGGCCCCGATCCATTTTCTGAACATGATCCCGATCCGTTTGTTCTGCTTTGGGTTGTGACACCCGATCTGCCTGCTTTGTCACAGATCAGGGTACACGAACTAACCTTCCCCTTGGGTTGTGTACCCGATCCAACTTGCCTCGTCATGTTTAGGGGCACCCGAACCAACTCATCCATTCACGGTTAGGGGTACCTGAACCAACTCATCCATTCACGGTTAGGGGTACCCGAACCAACTCATCCATTCATGGTTAGGGGTACCCGAACCAACTCATCCATTCACTGTTAGGGGTACCCGAACCAACTCACCCATTCATGGTTAGGGGTACCCGAACCAGCTCACCCATTTATGGTTAGGGGTACCTGAACCAACTCATCCATTCACAGTTAGGGGTACCCGAACCAACTCACCCATTCACGGTTAGGGGTACCCAAACCAACTCATCCATTCACGGTTAGGGGTACCCGAACCAACTCACCCATTCATGGTTAGGGTACTCGAACCAACTCATCCATTCACGGTTAGGGGTGCCCGAACCAACTCATCCATTCACGGTTAGGGGTACCCGAACCAACTTATCCATTCACGGTTACGGGTACCCGAACCACCTCTTTCAGCCATGGTTAGGGGGACCCGAACCACCTCTTTCAACTATGGTTAGGGGGACCCGAACCATCTCCTTCAATCACGGTTAGGAGCACGGTTGCAAATGCCTAAGCTAATGTTGTTCTTTCATACTTAGCCATTTTTCAATCGTTGATTCTCAAGAGGTGGGATCTGACCCCAACACCCACCAATGTGACATATTTTCCCTTATACTGAAAGGAAAGTTCATGTGCAGACCAATTAACCTCACACTTTCCCAATGTATGCAACCATTGGATTCCTAAGATTACATCAGCTCCTCCTAAATCCAGGGCAATCAAATCAGCTGTGAAGTCTAAGCCTTGAAGACAAAACTCTATTGATTTTTTATACACCCAATCCTTTAACTTCAACTCCAGTTCCCAACTTAATATCTAAATTCCTGGAACTCTATTGATTTGCATACATGCCAAAACTTTTCAGATCGACCAAATTCAAGCAGATCGATCGATCTGAACATGGAACGGTGATAGTGATTAAAAGAATAGTTATTTATCAAAAAAAATTTCGAGACTAGCTTACTCAAAAATGGATATAGAAGTTAGTTTCTACATTGGTGATTATTTTGAAAAATTGTAGGATTAGAACATCTTCATATACTTATGATCTGTTTGGTTCCATGGCAAATATAATTTTTTTTTAAACAGAGGATGTTAGTCTTTTGCAATATCGACCCATAAACGAAAATTGAAAAACATATACAAGTACAATTATTTAAAATATGATTTGTTTCAACAATTATACAAGTACATATATGCTCCATGTATAGCTTAAGCTGCTTAGCGTTACAGATTCTCAATCATTATCTCTTAGTGGTCATTTTTTTACCGTGGTTCCTTGACTCTGGTGATAAAATGTTCAATGCTTAAGTGGTTCTTGACAGATTTATGAAACTAATTTAGATGGCAGGTTAGCATTATTTAAATTAGACTATTATAAAAAACAAAATTACCACCAAAAATAGTGCCATCCATTAAAATAATACAAACTAAATATTACTAGATATAAAACTACCAAAGGATTCTTAAACTCATTTATAAGAAAACTCTAAGGCCATTAAAATCCACAGCCTTTACTGGATTCCAAAATGTAACCTCTAAACCAATATTAATGTTTCATTAACTTCTCTAATTACTTAGCTGTTACACATCAAACTCTCCATTTTTTCCCCACCTCCACACCCTTACTGCAACCATTTAGAAAGAAACGTAAATGCTCATATCTGCACTAATACTTGGGGGTATTCTCAGAATATATAAATACCAGCTAACTAATCATTGTTGGGGTCATAATCCACCCAGCTGTGATCAATGGAAAAATGACTAAGTATAGAAATACGAGAAATCGGATAAAACCTAGGCTTTCGAAGTCGCGGCCGAAGTCGTAGCCAAAGTCGTGGCCGATGCCATTTCCATACGAAGTCATTTCCATACGAAGCCAATCCTGGGCGAAGTCAATCCTGGCCGAAGTCATCCTGGCCGAAGCCGATCCTGGCTGAAGTCAATCCTAGCCGAAATCAACTTGGCCAAAGTTAACATGGCCGAAGCCAATATTGGTCGAAGCCAATCCTGGCCGAAGCCAATTCTGGCCAAAGACAGTTTGGCCAAGGCCAATCCTATACGAAGACAGTCTGGCCGAAGTCATTTCTATACGAAGCCCCGGTCGAAGTCATTTCTATATGAAGCCCCGGTCGAAGTCAATTCTATACGAAGCGGATTCTATACGAAGTCATGGCCGAAGTCATTGTAACCGAAACCAATGTGGCTGAAGACGAAGTCGCGGCCGAAGCCAATTCCATATGAAGTCATGACCAAAGCCAATGTGCCTGAAGACGATGTGGCCGAAGTCATTTCTATACGATGTCAACAAGCCCATCTTTGGCCGATAACAATACAAAGGCACATGAAGCCAAGTCCACTCAGCTAAATGGAAATCCCGAAGGATTGGGAAGTTTTCTTTATCCCCGTTGGAATTGGTCTGGCCGACTCAAACTAGTATATATATCTATGTACATCTCTTGAAAAAGGGATCCGCAATTTACTAAACAAAACCCTAGACTTTTTGCTCTCAAACTCTTGTACGAAAAAACTTTTCAAAACAGCTTAATAAAAACATTCTTTGGATCTTTGTTTTCGTGGTTCATACGCAGAATTTTCAGATCCCTTAAAAGTTTCGTGACAAATCTAATTGTGTTGATTTCGACTCCCACAATTTGGCGCCGTCTGAGGGGACATTGAAATTTTCTTACAACAAGGAACCACCGTACGAAGGATCCGAAGAAGATGACCGATGACGGAGAAAGACGAACTGATGACCCGCAGGACACCAGGGTCGATGGATCCGGAGCAAAAGATGCACCAGCGCTTGCAGTTTTGGAGACAAGCCCGGAAGCCCTGACTCAGATAAAGACGATGCTAGAAACGCTGCTCAATAAGGCGGAGGAGCAGGATAAGCTGAACACAACGATGACCAACAAGCTGGAAGTCATTGCGACGGTGAGCCGAGCTCGAGGTAGGGGCTCAGTAGTTGACCTAATAAGGAGCCCCCTTCGATGTCTCACCATGCGTCGAGAACCCAAGGCGGATTACCTCCGTCGAACTAACCAACCGCAACCACCAAACTGAATGCGGCAACGTAAGAAACAAACATGCAGACTGTGGACGGAATGAATCCGGTGATCGACCTTGAGGAAAACCCAGAGGGTGAACACGACCTGGAAAACTACTGTGAAGCCGAACTCGCAGGTGCAATCGGAAATCGAGTCGAATAAAGCGGTACCAACCTCGGCCATGATCAAGACTTTACCGAGGAAGAGGAGAACATCCTTTGGGTCCAACGAGCCTAGATCGAAGAAGAGCGAAAAGCAGTAATCCGAGCTCAGAAGGAGGAGATGGCTGAAATTCGAGCCAGTATGGAGCGAGCTGCCGTTGAGATGAGATCTGTTCGATCTCAGATGCATAGGGCTACCAGGAAGGCTTCTAAACTTGACCGAGTGCTTGAATAAGCATAGAACACCCCGTTCACAACTCGAATTACGAAGGCAAAGGTTTATGACCCGGAGAAGATGAAGATACTGGTTTACGAAGGAAAGGCCGATCCAAAGGAACATTTGACAGCCTTCGCGATAGCAATGGGATGAGCAAACTTCAAAGAAGGCGAAGAAGACGCTGGTCAATGTCTTTTGTTCGTTGAGCACCTTGAAGGACCAGCTCTCCAATGGTTCTCTAGGCTCGGAAGAAATTCGATCGAAAATTCAATCAGCTGTCATCAGCATTCCTAAAGCATTATGCTATATTCATGGAATGCCAAACATCCGATGCGGATCTATGGATCATGGGGCAAGGGTAAAACGAGACGTTATGAACTTTCATCGAACGGTTCAAGTCGATACTGTCGAAAGTAGAAGGGATAAGTGATGAAGCCGCGTTGGAAGCATTGAAAAAAAACCTGTGGTTCGACTCAGATTTCCGAAGGGAGATTGCGCTAAACGCTCCAACCACGATCCAAGATGCATTGCATCGAGCAACGGACTTTGCCTCCAAAGAAGAAGAAGTGAAGATCCTAGCCCAAAAGCACGGAAAGGCGAAGTCTACGAACTATCCTCCCTCTACTCTGAACCCACCAAACAGCAGAAAGGGGGTTTCAAAGGAGCCCATAGTTACCAGGTTGACTCGTTGGGATACAGGCAAGGACGAGGCCAAGGCCGAGGAAGAGGTACATGGAATAGCACGTAGACCAGGGGCCAAGGGACTTACGACGAAATGGCTTATTGCGAACATCACCATATCTTCGGACATTCGACTGCAAATTACCGTATTCTGGGCTTAAAGCTCGCTACAAAGCTGGCAGCTGGCAAACTCAAGTGTGATATTAGCCTCAAGGATTTTGACATGGATACAAGCGCCAACCGCCCGAGCAGGTGAATGAAGATCTTCCTAAGCGAGGGAGGCAAAATGACGAAGCTCCACAATCTGGATCCAGAAGACGGATCAACATGATAATAGGCAGATCTCACTATTCCTCATATACCATCTCGTCGATTAAGGCTTTTCAATGGTGAGCCGATGTCAGCGATAACTGGTACGCGCCTTCCAAGTTACCAGATGATGTAATCTCATTCGAAGAAAGAGAAACAGCCGGAATCGATAAACCGCATGACGATCCTCTCGTAATCGAATTGATCATCAGTGGTTATAACGTAGCCCGGGTATTAGTTGATACGGGCAGCACAGTGGACATAATCTTTAAAGAGACTCTCAAAAGAATGGACATAAATACGTCCGACGTAGTGGCCACCCCAAAATCGTTGACTGGATTCTCTGGAGAAATGACAATAACAATCGGGACAATCAAACTACATGTACAAGTTGGGGGAGTCGCCAAGATTGTCGAGTTTGCTGTAGCCGATCACCCGGCAATCTACAACGTCGTCATCAGAACACCTTGGTTAAATTTAATGCGCGCCGTTGCCTCGACCTACCATCTCTGCATAAAGTTTCCAACACCGAGCGGAGTCAAGACAATTTTGGTGAGTCAGAAGGAGCCTCGCGTGTGTTTCCTAGTGCACACAAACTCAGGAACCCTGTCACCGATTCGATAGCCAACTCAGAACGCAAGAAGATGAAGACGGACAGAGAGCCAGTGAAAGAACTCTCCAAACTCTTATAGCAATTATAGATTGCGGAGGATCGCAAAGAAGAAGCGGTCGAACTGACCTGCGACCCCGAATATCAGTTTGTATTGACGATGAACACCTGGAACGATGCGTAGAGATTGGATTCGGCCTCAACGAAAAAATCAAGGAAGAGCTCGTTTCGTTCTTAAAAGAAAACGTAGACACTTTCGCGTGGGCAGCAGAGGATATATGCCCGGAATCGATATCGGCGTAACCAATCATGAGTTGAATGTCGACCCAACCTTCAAGCCAGTAAAGCATAAATAGAGGAAGTTGGCGCCCGATAGAGCAAAAGCAGTGAACAAAGAAGTGAAAAGACTTTTACGAGTTGGTTCGATAATGAAAGTCAAGGACCCATATTGGTTGGCGAATCCTGTAGTAGTCAAAAAGAAGAACGGAAAATGGCGAGTGTGTGTAGATTTCACTGACTTACACAAGGTGTGTCCGAAATACAGCTTTTTGCTACCACACATTGATCGACTGGTCGAAGCAACGGCAGGCAACAAGCTCCTATCATTCATGGATGCATTTTCCGGATACAGCTTTCATTACGGATCGCAAAATATATTGCTAGAAGGTGATGCCTTTCGGCCTCAAAAATGCAGGAGCCACATATCATCGGTTAGTAAACAAGATGTTTCCTAACCAACTCGGAAAGACGATGGAGGTTTACATAGACGACATGCTAGTGAAATCGCTAGAAGTAAAGGATCACATAGCACATTTGGAGGAATGTTTCAAACAGCTCAACTCACACAACATGAAGCTGAACCCGACAAAGTGTAGATGCACAATCACGTCCGAAGATTTTCTTGGTTACTTAGTTACTCATCGAGTTATCCAAGCAAACCCCAAACAGATTGACGCGCTTATCCAGATGGCTTCGCCAAAGAGAAAAAGCAAAGTGCAAAAACTGACTGGGAGGGTAGCTGCGCTCAACAGATTTATTTTGCGATCTACCGACAAATGCTTACCCTTCTACGACACTTTACGAGGAAACAAGAAGTTCGAATGGACGGATAAATGCGAAGAAGCCTTCCAGCAGTTGAAGGAATACCTTGCTAATCCGCCGGTGCTTGCAAAGCCAGTCGAAGGAGAGCCACTCTTCTTGTACACCGCAATCTCTGCCACAACAATAAGCAGAGTGCTCATTCGAGATGAACGGGGAGAGCAGAAACCAATTTTTTACGTTAGCAAGATCCACACCGATGCAGAGACAAGATACCCGCAATTGGAGAAGTTGGCTTTCTCGGTTGTCATGTCCACCAGAAAACTAAGGTCGTAGTTTCAATCGCACTCCATTGTGGTCCTTAGTCCTTTCCCCCTGCGATCCGTTTTGTACAGCCCAAGTCAATCCGGGAGGTTGGGCAAGTGGGATATCGAGCTGAGTGAGTACGACATCGAGTATCGTGGACGAACTTGCGTGAAATCACAAGTGCTAGCCGATTTTTTTATCGAACTTCCGGAGGAGGGCCTCGCTGAAGGAAATTCGAGTTCACTTGGCAACTCCACGTTGACGGCTCGTCATCCAAAAATGACTCAGGAATTGGGATACGCCTGACATCACCGATGGGCGAGATACTTGAACAATCTTTCCGCCTAGGCTTTCATGCCTCCAACAACGAAGCAGAGTACGAAGCCCCCATTGCCGGAATAAAGCTTGCACAAAGAATCAAGATTGACTGCATTCGCGCGTTTTACGATTCACATTAGTTGCGAACCAGTTCAGTAGAGAATACGCAGCTAAAGACGATCATATGGCAGCATATCTAAAGATAATCAAAGACTTCACTGCACAGTTCAAAGAATTCACGCTCACGCGTATTTCACGAGGAGAAAACACTTCGGCTGATGTACTGGCAGCTCTTGCCTCTACTTCTGATCCAGACTTGAAGCGGATTATCCCGGTGGAATTTATCGAACACCCGAGTATCACTCTTTCAGAATCGATGAGTGTAGTTACTCGATCTCAAGTCGCCAGGAAAGCAAAGGAGAAAGTCAGTACAACAGATGCCGCTGAGGACAATGCCGAAGAACAAGAAGCCATAACCAACGATTCAATGGTCAAAGACGAGACGTACTCGGTAGATAAAGGACCCGAATATCAAACGGAAACAGATGTAGTCAATGAGGATGAAAACCCCACAAATGTCAAAGAGGAAGCAGCGACCATGGACGAGGATTCAATTCTCCTTTCTCCCGACGTCAACCCCCTTCACGAAACTGAAGCTATCGAGATGGACGAAACATCACGGGAAATGAAATACGGCTGCGACAGAGGGTCATTTCCATACGAAGTTATTTCCATACGAAGCCAATCCTGGCCGAAGCCAATCCTTGCCGAAGTCATCCTGGCCAAAGCCGATCCTGGCCGAAGCCGATCCTGGCGGAAGCCAATCCTCGCCGAAGTCAACTGGCTGAAGTCATCCTGGCCGAAGCCGATCATGGCCGAAGTAGATCCTGGCCGAAACTAATCCTGGCGAAGCCAATCCTGGCCGAAGTCAACCTGGCTAAAGTCAACCTCATGATATGTATGACGTATATATCCACCTTTATCTTGCTTAATGGGGTATGTTGCATAATTGGTATGAACTTTACTCTACAAAAAAAAAACAGATATCCAATTTAAGATATAGTCACCCACCAATTATATTCTTTCTTCACCATTACTTCTCCCTTTCATTATCAATATTCCTTAGGGATAACACTTCATGGAAAAACCAGTGACCAGTAAACCTCACAATTACCTACCCAAGATACCAGAAATTAAGGTAAATTTGGAAAATTCCATTATATTTAGATATAAATCTTTTCATTCAAAAATATAATACTTCCCAAACTATTTAAATATTTTTATAATATCTAATGTACTTAATATTTTTACATCGGTATTTGAAATAAACAATCTCATCTTGTTTAAGATTTTAAATCATTTCAATCAATATAATTTTTGGCCTGAAAAATATAGGCTAATATGCAAATCTCATCCGACGCACGTGAATATTAAGTGAACAAAACATGACAAGATATACAACCCGCATAACAGTACAATACCGCAAAACAATACGGTTAGAAAAGTATAGGTGTATATGTTCTTAAAATTAACAATTATTAGATATTATAATATTGGGAATAAACCATACCCCCGCGTTGCGCGGCTCTCACGTAGTAGATAATTAAATTGGCAGGAAATAAGTTAAACATTAGATTTTAGCTAATTAAAACGACATTAGTGATAACTTATCTTAACTTGAAGAGCCATCGCTTTATCACCGTCTCCGGTCAAAACTCCGTGAACTCCATCCGGCAAAACCTTGTACCCAACTGAATCAACAATAGAAAAGCTCTGACATACATCCAACTCAAACCTAGCGTCCGTTTTCTTTACAGTCTCCACGAAAACCTTCTCGAACCCAACCACTTGCTTCATATGCGTTCCCACGATTCCAATCGATGGCTTAGAGTAAGCCATCACGACCTCTTCGCCATCTCTTTTCCCTATGTTCTTAACCGCTATTTTTTCCTTGCATTGCAAGTCATTGACCAACAACTCCGGTATCGTCTTGTGGGTCCGTGTAGTTGATGTGGTGGCAAAATTGTCCTTCTCGAGCTTGATGTTCACTGGGATAACATGACCCCGATGAAGACGTCTTGTACTTGAACTGAGTGTAGCTAAGTCTGTGTCCAAAGGGAAAAACGGTCGTTCCATTGAAGGGAAAAACGGTCGTTCCATTGAAGAACTTCTTTACTACAACTCTACAAGGGAGAAGAAAAGAAGAGAGTGAAGGAGTGCTATTGACTAAGAGTGAAGTAGAGAAGTGTGATGATAGTCAAATCTAGACGTTGAGTGATGCTTTATAAATATAGTCTTTTTTCAAATAAAGGACGTTGAGATTTTGGAGTGATTTTTCAAAGATTTTGTTTTGATTTGTAAGAGAACAAAGTGGTGTAAACTAAGGACAAATAAGACCGATCGACTCCTTTTGCTGATTTTCCAGAGTCGTTTTTCATGTTTTTTCGCTGATTTATATATATTTTCTGGATAAGATTTTATTTGCTAATCTATTGCGGCGATAAGAAAAGATCGAGTTATTTTTGCATTTCATAGTAATGAATATTGATGATGTTGTCGCTGAGAGAAATATCATGTTGATTATCTTTTTTCCTTTTTTTCGTTCTAACGTCAAAATTGGTTGATAAAAATACTGATTAAAGTAATCTTACGTGGATAGTGTAACGCCTTCATCCCGGATGATACATAGGGCCTGTTTAGGACCTGATAAATGGATCGATGATCTAAATGATCTAAAACAAACTATGACAAAGGTGGAACTGAACCAGCGAGATGAGCTGGAGGAGCTTGTTAAGCTCGGTAAGCGGAATGATCTGCTGGAACCCAAAGTGGGTGGACTGTGGTGATTAACAGGCTGAGTTGTGAGAACAGCTGTGATACAAGGTGGGTGGATTGACCTACTGTAATCCAAGGTGGGTGGAATGATCTACTGGAACCTAAAGTGGGTGGACTGTGGTGATTAACCGGCTGAGTTGTGAAAACAGCTGTAACCCAAGGTGGGTGGGACTGTTGTGGTTACCTAAAGGGTACCGGCACCTGAACTGGTGGATGAACTAAAGGATAACTAGATTCGGGTAAAGTATGGTTCGGATCGAGTAGGTCCGGATGGTTTCTGGTTTGTAAACGGATGTACAATCCTGAGCGGACATAACGGAGAGTCCTGTGTGGACAGAACAGATGTATAGTCTTGAGTGGACAGGACGGATGTACAGTCCTGGGTGGACATAACGGATGTATAGTCCTGGTTGGACAGAACGGATGTACAGTTCTGTGTGGGCAGAACGAATGTACAGTCTGAGTAGTACGGACAGACTGTTCTGAGTGGAGAGGACATACGAGTCTGGGTAGTACGAACAGACTGTTCTGAGTGGAGTAGACTGTGAGTCTGGAGAGAACAGACGGACAGTTCTGGAGAGACTTGACAGACAGACGGTTATGTGTGAACAGACGAATGAACTGGGTCTCTGGGTGTACTTGGTAGGGGATGGTTGGTTGAATGACTAAGTACCGAATGGAACAATCAAGCCAGTAAAGGGTATTTTGATCGATTTTGTGGAAGACTACAGTCGAGTCTGTGGAAGACTGCGGCGAGTCTGTGGAAGACTGCGGCTAGTCTGTGGAAAAATGCGGTATAGTCTGTG
>OVBL01000881.1:0-71667 GCA_900406555.1 Pseudoturritis turrita | reverse complement strand
GAGCTGACCGAGAAGAGGAGAACATACTCTGGGCTGAGCAAGCACGGATCAACGAAGAGCGCCGAGCAGGAGTCAGAGCCCAGAAAGACGAGATGGCTAGGATGCGAGCAGATATAGATCGAGCAGCTGCCGACATAAGAGCTGTCCATCCATGATGCACAAAGCAAACTAGAAAGGTACAGAGATAGATCGTGTATTGAGGAAGCGCAGAACACCCCGTTCACAGCACGGATTACTAGTACAAGAATCCCAGACCCTGGAAAGATGAAAGTCCCGATCTACGAAGGAAAGACTGATCCAAAAGAGCATCTAACGGCTTTCGCTATAGCCATGGGACGCTCTAACTTCAAAGAACACGAAAGAGACGCCGGACAGTGCCTTCTCTTCGTGGAGCATCTCAAAGGACCAGCACTGCAGTGGTTTTCCAGGCTCGAGCGGAACTCCATCGACAACTACAACCAACAGTCCGCGGCGTTCTTGAAGCATTACTCCATATTCATGGATCCCGGTACATCTGATGCCGATCTGTGGACCCTGGCTCAAGGGCAGAATAAAACACTCCGGAGCTTCATCGGAAGATTCAAAGCCGTAATGTCCAAAGTGGAAGGCCTGAGCGACAAAGCAGCCCTACTAGCCCTGAATTGAGCACTCTGGTTCAACTCCGATTTCGTAAAGAAATCGCGCTGAACGCCCCCACGACGATACAGGATGCAATGCATCGAGCTACAGATTTCATCACCGAAGAAGAAGAAAATGAAGATCCTAACCGAGAAGTATGGCAAAACAAAGACAACAAATCACTCTCCCCAAGTTTCAACCCCCTCTAACATTAAGAGGAATAACCAAAGTTCCGGCTATGTGCAACACGAGGGAGGTTTTCAAGGAGCTCATAACTATCAAATCGATGTCCCTGGGTTCGGTCGAGGAAGAGCCGAGGCCGCGGAAAGAAGTTCACGGAGCATGTGGACCAACAGCAACAGTTCTTATGATGAAATGCCTACTGTGAATACCATCATTACTACGGATACTCAACGGGGAATTGTCAGAGTCTTGGCGAAAAACTCACGGCGAAACTAATGGCGGAGAAACTCGGTGACACTGTCACCCTCAAAGATCTCGAACTAGAAGACGAAAAAGACCAGCCTGATAAGACTGCCGAAACTAAGATGCGATTAAGAGGGAGGCAAACCGACGAGGCAACACAACATGATTCCCATAGAAGAATTAACATGATAATGGGAGGATCCCAATACTGCATAGATACGGTGTCCGCAATCAAGGCTTTCCAACGCAAGGAGATGTTAGCACCAACTGGTCGGCGCCCGCCAATTTGCCAAATGACGTGATTTCATTCGAACAAAGTGAAGCAGTCAGTATTGACCAGCCTCATATCAATCCTCTCGTTATCAGCTGATCATAAGAGACCATGACATTGCTAAAGTGCTGATTGATACGGGAAGTTCTGTCGATGTTATTTTTCGAGAAACATTAAGGCATATGGAGATCAACCTATCCGAAGTTACAGAAACACCGGAGCCACTAATCGGATTTTCAGGAGAAGCAATGATGACACTTGGAACGATCAGGCTACCCGTTCAAGCCGAAGGAGTAACAAAATCGTAGAATTTTTGGTGGTAGATCATCCCGCGATATACAACGTAATCATGGGAACCCCTTGGATAAATTCTATGAGAGCTGTCCCATCAACATACCACATGTGCATTAAGTTCCCGACGCCGAACGGAATCAAAACCATTCGTGGAAATCAGAAGGAGTCCCAAAGCTTTGTTATGTACGAGTATAAGCTCAGGAATCCCATAGCAGAACTTAACACGAAGACGAAATAGAAGAAATCCAAGCCGAACCGACAACCTAATAACGAGCTATCTAACTTCAATTCGAACGGGAGTGTACGAGCTCACTAACATTACCGACATTTCAGTATCAGGATCTCAGAATACAATGCATCTCAAGAAACATCAGGTATTTATGAACTACGATGCGGCTTGATCCCTGTAAAAGGGTACGTAGGTAACTCGTCTTCGGATGAGTTCAGCTGTCCCCTTCCTTAAAAAAAAAAGGGGGAGAGGGTACGTATACTCGTATACTCCCATCTTTATAATAGACTCTATGTCTAATTAAAGCAAACTTTTCGAAGCTAAGATCTTCGAATCACATCCTTTATGGATTACTACAGCCTTAACAAAACAAGCATCCCACTCACATCCTCTACGGATTACCAGTCTCAACTAAACAGACATTTCATATCACCTCATTGCTGTTGGCCACAGCAACGGGACATTACGTCCTTCTCAGGATTAAAAGCGTGCTATACAAATATTTTCATTGTCGGAGAGGATATGTTTACGGTAACGTATCTGTAAACCGAAATGTTCATCCTAAACTATACAAGCATATGTCCATTGTCGGAGCGGATATATTTATGGTAACATATCCGTAAACCGAAATGTTCAAACTAAACTATGCAAACATATGTTCATTATCGGAGCAGATATGTTTATGGTAACGTATCTGTAAGCCGAAATGTTCATCTTAAACCCAACAAACGAATCGTTGGTCACAACATCTTAGAAACATAACACTAAATGTATATCGTTAGTGTGAAATACATAAACATGTTTTGTCTAAACCAAGATATCACGCGTTTCTTAGCACGCTGGACTTTAACTTCTTAAAACCCAGTAGACATCGCTTCAACGCACACTGGAACTTAGCCACTCTACTCAGAGATGCAAGTTACCCTAACACGCTTCGGCTAACTAATGTATAGATCGTTATGACTATTTAATTTTTGGCAAGGTGCCCCTTGGAACTTAGCCTTTGCTTCAAACTCAGGAAGCAACACGAGATTTTTGGTGCATCGCATCATGATGATCATCTTGGCATAACATCTCAACAACATGCTTCATCATGTTCTCCTCGGCAAAGCATCTCGTCCAGTACTCTTACGACAAAACAGCTCGGTGATTTGATCGAAGACACAACTCGGCAATTTGATTTAAGATACAACTCGGCAAAGGGATCAAAGAAACAGTTCGGCACCTCATAAATGCCAATTTCAGCTAGGCATGTTGATCTCAGTAACGACTACTTTCACCTCGGCATCACCATCACTGATACTACCGAGCTGGGGGGCTAACTGTTGGGGTCGGTTTTCACCCCACTGAGATCAACATAAATTTAACTAAGTATATAAAATGGACAACAATGAAAATCTCGACTTATCACGAACCGAGCCCAAGAAGCCTTGTAGGGCCAAACCCATAAAGGATTTGGAAAACCAAGCCGTTGAGCTAAAGAGCTCGGATCGGTTCGGCAACATAGTAAAGAGATCGGTTCGGTGATGAAAAACAAGATCATTGAGTCAGCTTTCCATATATTTGAAATCATATCATTTGGAGCTGAGGTTGGCAAGATGCACCCGATTTACTGAAGCCATATCAATATGTGCTCGTCGTACCTGAGCCGATCCAAAAAGGGCTCGGTGTCACTCGATGAGAAGGCAACCCGAGCCGAAATTTGGTCAGAAGATAGATAATTGAGTTATCTTTCATCCAAAAGAAGTTTGAAGTCATTTGGATCAACGATCATAAATTTACATCAGTTATCATGGAGATGTATCAATCTCGGCTTGTGCGTCCCCGATCCAATAACAGCTCGGTAACACTCGAGGAGAAGGCAACCCGAGCCGAAATTTTGGTCAGAAGATAGATAATTGAGTTATCTTTCATCCAAAGAAGTTTGAAGTTATTTGGATCAACGATCACAAAGTTACACCAATTATCGTAGAGACGTATCAATGATTGAAAAATGGCTAAGTATAAAAAAGCACGAGCAGCTGGATCCCTAACTGTGAAGGGAGAGTTGGATCGGGATCCCTAACTGTGAAGGAAGAGTTGTATCGGGATCCCTAACCGTGACAAGGAGGTGGATCAAGATCCCGAACCGTGAATGAAGAGTTGGATCGGGACCCCTAACCGTGACAAGGAGGTGGATCGGGTCCCTAACTGTGAAGAGGAGTTGGATCAGGATCCCTAACTGTGAAGGGAGAGTTGTATCGGGATCCCTAACCGTGACAAGGAGGTGGATCAAGATCCCGAACCGTGATTGAAGAGTTGGATCGGGACCCCTAACCGTGACAAGGAGGTGGATCGGGGTCCCTAACTGTGAAGAGGAGTTGGATAGGGATCCCTAACTGTGAAGGGAGAGTTGTATCGGGATCCCTAACCGTGACAAGAAGAGTTGGATAGGGACCCCTAACCGTGAACAAAGGAGTTGGATTGGGTACCCCGAACCGTGAATCGATGACACCCGAGCTGCGAAGCTCGGTGTCGCCCGAGCCGTGATGAAGAATGTCACCGAACCGTGAATCGAGGATGCCCGAGCTGCGAAGCTCGGTGTCACCCGAGTCGTGATGAAGAACGTCACCCGAACCGTGAATCGATGACACCCGAGCTGTGAAGCTCGGTGTCACCCGAGCCGTGATAAAGAACGTCACCCAAACCGAGAATCGATGACACCCGAGCTGCGAAGCTCGGTGTCACCCGAGTCGTGATGAAGAACATCACCCGAACCGTGAATCGATGACACCCGAGCTGCGAAGTTCGATGCCACCTGAGCCGCGATACCTGATGCCACTCGAGCTGCGAAGCTTGATGCCGCCTGAGCTGCAAAGCTCGATGCCACCCGAGCCAAAGCTCAAAGACAGGGAGTTGGGCCGAGCTGGGCAAATGAACGTATGAGCCGAGACGACGAGCCCACGAGTTCAAGCCCATAATGAAGATGTGACGAAGCCAAAGCCCATGATTGTAGCCGGCATTGCTAAAAGGAAATCCTGAGGAATTAGGAAATCTTCCTTATCTCTTTAGATATTGACCTAGCCGACTCTGGCTTGTATATATACTCATGTACACCCTTTGGGAAAGGGATCCGCAATTTACCTAGCAAAACTCTGTACTTTTGCTCTGACACAAAAAACTTCTAAGCAGCTTAATAAAACACCAACTTTGGATCTCTGTTTGTGTTTTTTTGGTGGTTTTTACTCAGAAGTTTTAGATCTCACTAAAAGACATAACGAATTCAATTGGCGTGGATTTATACTCCCACAAGCACACCATGAGTTCCATATCTTCTTCCATGAAGAATCGATCATTAAAAAGGTAGCACGAATCTGTGGTAATCATATGGTGTCGTTATCTCCATTTCGCAGAGTTCTAAACGGCTCATTGCATAAGAAGATTAGTGTTGGTAAGTATTGATGAAATATTAGTTGTTTGATTTTCCATTTCACGTCAGATTTCTTAATCTATATTCATGTTGCTATATAACACAGTTGATTTGCTTGGTGAATTGTGAAAGTCAAGAAATTAGAAATTTATCAAGGCTTCATAGATGACGTTTACGTTGTCCCTGGTCACAAAGTTCTACACTTCACATTGAGGAATTTCAGGTAAGTTAATTATGTTTATAGTTTAGGATGTCTTTTGAGAACGAAGTACTATAAATTCGTCTTTGTGAGCTGCAGCGGCGAAAATATCAACTGTATTGCGAAGGGAACATTTGCTGATGAATTTGAGTACTTCTGGCGACTTCAGCCAACTGGGAAGATCATATTCTGCGTGCTACGAAAATGGAATATGGACTATTTTGGAGGTAGTGTTAGTACTTCATTCAACCATAGAGAACTATTGCAACATATATGAGTAGGTGACTCTTTGGCATTGCAGGTGAGATACGTGTCTCGGCTCTCTACTCATTCTTTGAACTCCTCATAAATCCAGCAATTCCTGCCGTTGAAGAAGCAATCCAGCAATTAAGGGTTGTTAAGACTGGTGGTTTCTCAATGGTTGAAGATGCATACATTGATGACCCTATTCGTCGTACCAATACCACCTAGAATAAACCTCGTCAACTGTGTTGTTTAATGTTATTGCACTCGATCTTTTGAGACTCGGAGTAACACTTTTGTATGTCTCGTTATAATAGTTCAGTAATTTATGTATACTTTATTTTGTTTTGTTAGACCTTTGTGGATGAAAACAAGTTGAGAAGATGCAGTTTATGCGCAGCGTAAGCGATGTAGATGCAGCCTAAATGCAGAGTCCGCCCATCATCTGCTTTAGATGCAAAGTACAAGCAGATACTGCGCCTTTTACGCAGATCATAGCTGAATGTACCATAACATTAACAACTGTTTGTTAGAATGCCCAGTGTCATGCATTTACTTACTCTGCATTTAATTGGTAAAACAAACAATAACGTATAATTACCGTTATTCCGAAATAATATTTTAGATAAGTTATAGGAAAATATTTCAAACTTCTCTACTGCAGAGTACGAACAGACGCTGCTAATTCTCTACGCGTAGTACTGCTTTGTCTCTGCATTTATCCTAACCTTATATTAAACTTCCCAAAAACCACTAGTATTTTATTGTCTCAAAAACATTTACGATTGTGAATATATAGTAAAAATGAAACTTACTTTTCACGGTTCCATTAAAAATGTTAAGAGTCAAAGCAATATCAACTCACATCACATCATGCACTCGTATACGGCCATACTCTGCAGCCATCAATGGCAAGATCGGGTTGCGCCAATTACTTTTGATTCGATGTAGAACTACTTTTATAAATAAGTTTTTAGCAGCAACCCAATAAACTTATTGAATTAGTAGAAAAGTTATAGTATAATATTTCAAACTTCACCACAGCAGAGTACGAGCAAACTAATATACTGCGCTTTCTCTGCTCCTTCTCTATTTATAATCTGCTGATTAAATAATGTTAATATTTACTTGCTTTTACTCTGCCTAAGACAGAAGAAGAAGAACAGACCTCTATTTTTATTCTGCGTATTCTTTTATGGGGCCCATTTTGCTGGACGCTCTATCAGCAGAGGAAGAAGAAACTAATAAATGATGGGTCTGACTGGTAGCATGTAGTATCAATGTTGAGAAGATGCAGTTTATGCGCAGTGTTAGCGATGTAGATGCAGCCTAAATGCAGAGTCCGCCCATCATCTGCTCTAGATGCAGAGTACAAGCAGATACTGCGCCTTCGCTCAAAATAACCAATAACCGAATTGATCCGCGAGTTCAAAATGAAACACTTATAGCAAACTAGTCTTCAGAAGATAATAAAGCAAACATAGAAAAGACACTTAAGAACACACAGATGCAGCCTAAATGCAGAGTCCGCCCATCATCTGCTCTCAGATTCAGAGTACAAGCAGATACTGCGCATTCGCTCAAAATAACCAATAACCGAATTGATCCGCGAGTTCAAAATGAAACACTTATAGCAAACCAGTCTTCAGAAGATATTAAAGCAAACATAGAAAATACACTAAAGAACACACAGGTGAGACAGCTCCTTTCTTTGCCTCCACCACCTCACTCTGATCCTATGGCATACTTCTCCGTCCAGCTTTGCGCAGTTGACTCGAACCTGAATTTGTCAGTCTTGTAAATATGGGCTACCTCCGGCAAAAAAGGATCATCTAGGATTGGGTCAGTCATCAGCGCGCAAATTGATATCAAAACCTAATTCCATAACAAAAATCCATCCCATTAACACACATGTTTGGCTGAAGTATTTTTTTCGACAAAACTTTGTTAAATCTGAAGAAAATTCCAAACCTAGGACATGGTTAAAGCAGGAGACCATTTTTCCCTCAAGATATCATAGTCAATCGCTCCTTTTGCGTTGATGTTTGGGTGGTAAATCTTTGTTTTGAAAGCCACCTGCATGCAAAGACAAAGAGAATATCAATTAAAAGTAAGATGAAAAGCAAGATGATCAAGAGTGAAGTTTCATCCTGCAACAAATAACAATTAACTGAAAAAGCAAAAAGCAAACCATTGGTGCCTTTATTGGATAATCCGGAGGAAAATGGATGGTAAGCAAGAAAATCCCTCCGGCATAGGGACTGTCGAAGGGTCCATTGATAGTTGCTTCCCATTCGTAAACACAATCACCAACGGGACCTAAAACATATAAGACTCAACTCAGACATTTAATCTAAATAATACTACATCCGTAAAGTTCCTATTATCATCCGTAAATAATACTACCTCAAATTGCATAAAAGACTTGGGAGTTCTAGATTTTATACCTGTCCTGATGAACTGTGTAGGAACATCCTTCTGGATCCGATTAAGTTCCATTTTAATTCGCCTTACACTATAACCCATGGTCACAAACTTGGTAAGAGAGACGAAGATGATGAATGTTGCGTCTTTGGTAAATAAATAGATGTAGAGACAAACAGACACGACTTTCTCCTATATGAACACGAAGCGTTACTCTAGGGTTTTGGCAGACTAGGGAATGTGTTTTCAACTACTGCAATAAACACATGTTCATTGATGTATACTTTTTAAATGAGTTGTCATTCATCTCCTCATGTGTAAAAATATGACTTGTCCTTTATTCTTATGGGTGTTCGCGCCATTTATTGTGCGGCAAATTTACGCGCTTTCTCTGCCATTTCTTATTAAATTGAGTTGTCTTTTCAAGGCAGAGTATCTTATGTTATGATAGATGACCGGTTGCATAGTAATCATCCCTGTAAATTGAGTTTTATTTTCCAAGACAATTTAAAGGAAGATCGACCCCTTTCATATCTTTTCTTATCTATAAAAATAGTAGATTGTTTACGAACAGAATGCCTGTTAATTATTTTCAAAATCCAAATACCGCATCACATCGTAGGTTAACATGCAAATACCAGAGCTCCCTTCGGACATTATCTCTGTCATTGCATGAAAACTTGGCCGCCTCACCTTGTGGAGATTCGGACACATCCTCCAAATAGGGCGGATCGGTAGAGATGTAGTGTACAGTGATGAAGTCCTCAAGGAACTTAGTCTCGACGATCTATGTGAGGACACAGATAAAATTCTCCTAGACGGGGCGAATCGCAGCTTTTTTGTAAGATGGTTAAACACCGGAAACCCAACTGCTATTTATTATGAGGCTGCAAGACTCGTGACCGCAGAACAAGACATCAGCGCAGCCATGGAGCTTTTGGAACGGCTTGTCCCTTTCAGTGCTAACGCAACTTATCTCTGTGGAATGCTGTGTGTATGTGCTGGACGTACGAAAAGGGCTGCACAACTTCTCAAATTATGTGTCGACGTACACGCTGAAGGTGATTTTGATAAACTCACCAGGCTTGGGGAGGAGGTTCTGGATGCGGTTGTAGCTTTCTATCCACCCATGAACCATTCTTTTGCATCAACGTGGCAATACCCTGACTGTCCAGATTTGCCTTTTCCAAATTGTGCCACTGAGCACGAATATCAACCTGGATGCGAAAACTGCTACCTGTATTGGTTCGCAAGACAGCTTTGCCGCATTATATAGGAGATTTGAACTATTTCTTCTAATTTTATTTGTTTCTATATTTATAAATCCTTGAAAAGTTATGATTCCGTAATTCAAGATGTGGATTTTAATTGAATAACATGTTTTACCCTCGGATTTGTTGAGCATATATATTTTTGAATGAAACTAAAAGTAAAATCTATAGTAGAGCACAGGAAGATTAATAGGAGATTCCTGGATGATTCATGCAGATATCAGACGCAGACTTCGCAATACTTGATGCAGATGCAGACTCTGCGATAACAGATGCAGACTCTGCGATAACAGATGCAGACTCTGCGATACCAGATGCAGACTCTGCGATACCAGATGCACACTCTGCGATACCAGATGCACACTCTGCGATACCGACTATTTTATGATACCCACATCAAACTAAAAGACTAACATAAAACAACGGAGCACAATAAATAAGGACAAATAAATAAATAAAGTTATAAACCAAGATTTGTTTCTTTGTTTAAATAAACTTGAAGCCAGAGTGAAGCTAGAGTAAAGCCAGAGTGAAGCCAGAGTGAAGCCAGAGTCAAGAAAATAGGCATGTTTTTCGATTGTGTCGTGCATTATGGCATTTTGAGCACCTGTGATGAATTTTTGGGCTACTCTGGAAAAGACCCTTTTTCATCTGAGGGGGTGGAGTGCTCTGCCAAAGTTTAGCTTTCTTATTTGGTGTTTGAGTAGTCGGAGAATTACGAGATCGTTTCCTTCTCACCTTTGGGGATGGAGTAGTGGGTGAAATATTATCGCTGAATGGAGTAGTCTGCATCATTTTCTTCGTAACGGATGGAGTCCTCTGCTTCGTTTGATTCGTTGTGGATTGAGTCCTCTGCTTCGTTTTTTGCTTTGTGGATGGAGTACTCTGCGAAGGTTCTGTTTTTTTTCTTTTTCCATTGATTACGCTTGAACCGCTTAGCCTTTTCAATAGCAGAAAGGTATCTCTTTGCCTTCGGTCTACCGGAAGGTACTCTTATGACTGGTGGCAGACATTGTTCACTAATTACGTGTGGTGGTAGAATCAAATCTTCGTCTACAGGTTTTATAGGTTCTGAGTACGTTGAATACAAGTAACCCTTTGTGAAATGATCATCCACCAGGGTAGCTTCATCAGTTTTCTGACTTAATGCTGCTTTAATCGCGTGCTCGCAGGGAATCTTCTCGACATCATATTGTTTACAAGTACAAAGTCTCTGCAATCATAAATTTCATAAATTTTAAAAAGGAATCGAACTCAGAGCAGATAAACAAGGCAAACGTTTCCTGAGACTGGCAGACTTGCTCAGGATACGTTTCCTGAAACTGGCAGTGATAAATAGCAAAAAAAAACTTACATACCTTCTGTAGATCAACCACACAATCATAATCTCCACCTGTAACATGGCTACCATTTGAATCAGTATGATGAACATTTAAAATTTCCAAGCTACCGTGTCTTTCATGCAGTAACTTTTCAACGTTTGGGGGGAAATTTGTTTTTAATGAGGCAGCTTTGTCTCGCCTTTCCACAAACCACCTTGACAACAACTTTCTAATAGCCTCCACGAAATGTTTAACAGGAAATGATCTGTCTTCCGTAAGCGCGGCATTAATGGATTCTGCAATGTTGCTCGTCATTATACCAAATCTATCTCCTGGAAAATGTGCACAAGCCCATAATCGAAATTCCGCCTCTTCCAAGTAAACTGCTAATTCACTATTCTGACGACAAATCACACCAAACAATTTTTCAAAATCTACCAGTCGATATGCATATGCAGCACGACACACCAAACTGAGCATTGCGTTCTTTTTGAACTTTAAGATGAGGTTATTTTTGAGGTCATAGTAACATACTCCCCTATTAGCTGCGGGGAAAACCTTCTCAATGGCCTTTGCAATTGATGGATGACGGTCAGAAATAATGGCCAAATTTTTATCATCAAGTATCACACCACGCAAATGTGTAAAAAACCATTCCCATGAAGCATCATTCTCTGAGTCTACAATCCCAAAAGCTATAGGAAATATACTCGAATCTGCATCTTGACCTGCAGCTACCAGCATAACACCTCTGTACTTTCCAGTTAGATGTGCTCCATATACCACAACAACCCTCCTCAAGAACTCAAATCCTTTGATGGAAGCACCAAAAGCAATGAACAAATACTTAAACCTTTGTTGAGCATCACGTTCAAGATTTGTAATCGTACCTGGATTGGCCTGCTCTATTTTGTATAGATAGGAAGGTAAGTCCTGGTAACCCCTCTCAAAAGTGCCTCTGACCAGCTCTCGTGCATATGCCAACGCTTTATGCGCCTTCGTATAGTCTATGTCAAGACAATGTAGTGACTTAATACAGTTCATTACATGCTTAGGCGTGATTCCTTTAAGATCATTACCACCACTAAACCTATCAACATACATCTTTCCAATAAATTTTGCATTAGCCTGTCATTGACGAGAATACCTACAGACAGCAGAGCATGTATGAGCTTCTTTATATATCCGAACGAGAAATTCTGGAGATTCAGATGAAACTGACATAGTCGACGCACGAATCCTCCAAGAACAATTAGGAACAAAACATTTCGCGATAAATAGTTTCTTCCTCGACGTGGCGATTTTGAAATCAAACTTCTCGATGACTGCAATCTTGCGTAATTGCATAATTAATGCTTCCTTGTCATCAAATATTTTGCCAACCTTAATGGATCCAGATTTCTTCATTGGTAATGGCTTCGTAGGCGTCTCATCGAATAGATCGCAGAATAAAGGCGGCATCTGCTATTTCTTCGCATACCGTCGGCAGTCTCTGCTGTTGTTCGGTGGTGGCATCATATGCTTGTATTTAACATTACCAACATCATCAAAATCCACACCACCATCCTCTTTGACATCACAAGCTTCATCTTTACCAGCAGCTTCTGCTTTAATTCCATGACACGCAAAGCCGGATAACCTCTTTTTCCGCCATTGTGATCAAGTTTGCAAGTTGCCTATCGTTATTCAAGAAGATAGGAGGTGTGTCGCTAGGCATTTTCTCCATGATATGTGTAGGCAACTTATAAGAAATCTCGACTGCATTCATCTGCGTTTCCAAGTTGTAATCTTCACAAACAATGCGGAGAAATTCCTCATACTTGATTTGGTCTTCAACCGCAAACAACTTGCTTCCTTTGCTTGAATCAACGTCGAAATCCCAACCCATTTTTACCTTCCATTGTCCAAAAACAGTCTACAAATGCAACATTATCTGCAAAAAAGAGAATGTTCAAAAGATTTGCAACACACTATCTTAGAAGATTTTTCGCAGGGCTCTACACTTTGGCAGGGTCTTTTAGAAATAGCTCTGCCAAAGACGTACTAGAGCTCTAGACGCAGTTTAGAAGATGGTGGTTTAGATAACTAGTGTAATGTTTTGAAGTGTTACCTGTGTTCGTTCTTCCCGAAAATATGCTCGCCTTCAACCCCTAGAATATCTTTAGATGTAAACGAAGATCGTCTTTCCGAAGAATGTACGTACTTTCGTTCAAAATCGTCGAAGTCTGTAAACAATCTTATACTCGGATTTCGCTTCCGTCTCTTTGAAAATATGAAATCTCCCTTTGAGGGTGAAATCAAAATAGTAGATCTAGGTTAAAGGTGGAGAGGTTGAAAAGGTTTATAGCAAACTCAAAAAAAGTAAGAATTAATGGCATTCTTGTTATTATTGTGAAAAGAGAGGAGTACTTCAAAATCCGACCGTTTATACAATTTAGTTACGTTGCAAATGTCAAGCCATGCCCTGCGAACAGTATGCTACAGTAGGTCGAACAATATCTGCCTTATGTCTACAAAAAAGCACACACAACATCTGCTTTAAGTCTACAAAAAAAGCACACACAATATCTGCCTTAAGGCTACCAGAACTGACACACGATATCTGCCTTAAGGCTACACAGTTAGCAGAGGTTAAGAAGAGTCTGTCCAGCCTTAGCCTTAAGGCTACACAATCGACACACTATATCTGCCTTAAGACTACATAATTACCAGAGTTTAAGCAGCGTCTGTCCAGCTTTAGCCTTAAGGCTACACAATTCGCACACTATATCTGCCTTAAGGCTACATAATTAGCAGAGTTTAAGCAGAGTTTGTCCAGCCTTAGCCTTAAGGCTACACAATTCACGCAGACTCTGCCAAGCGTAAGGGTATTTTAGACATTTTCAAAAAAAGTGTACTAGTTCTACAATTTTCCCTACGAAGGTACCCCGCTTGACATTAAAGTTAGAAAACGCACCATATCAGCAACTGTCCCAAAACCTTATTCTTGAAAAAACTAAATAGACGTGAAAATCTTGGAAGCAATCATAAAAGAGAATTAAGTAAGTATACATCTTTTCTATTAATTCATTATATATAATCGTTTAATGTTAACAAATAATATCATTTCTTAAAATATTAATTAATTATGTTATAATTAAATTAAGTTAATGCAGTTTTATTTTTCAATAATTAATTTTGAATTTTTCATATTAAAATTAAGAAAATTTACATTTGATTATAATTATCAAATTAAAATTAGTTACAAGTAAACACTTTAATTTTGTTAATAGCAAATTATTGGTTTATGTAGATAAATTTCTTTAAAATTATACTAAGTCCATTAAGTCCAATCATATATATAATTTTAACATCATTCTTGTCGAGACAAGATTTTATAAGATTTTTTTAGATACGATGTCGAGACACGAAACAAAATAATTTTAACCACTGTTGGATTGCATAATTTCATCCGTCTTTCTCAAATTCCGAACTTTGATTTTGATGATGTTTTGATTGCTAACGTAATTCCACGAGAATGGTTTTATAACAACGGAGAAGTAAATTTTTTGGAAGAACACAAGGGAACAACAGATGAAGCTCATATGTAAATGAAATAGTGTAGATTACCAGATTTTAGTAATTCTTAATGGAAGATTAGCTATCGAAGATTCACAAATTAAATAAACGAAAAGCACTCTAAGATAAATAAGAACTAAATATGAGATGAAATAGTGCAGATTACCAGATTTTAAGAGGGTTTGATCACGAACAAAAAAGATGCAATTCCAATTAAATTTCACACCATCATCCTAAGGCCTTAACAACGAAACCTTTATTGATTTGCGGTGGGTAATTACTGGGTATTAAGTCATGAAATTGGAAAAAAAAAAAATCAAAATGCATATTGAAGTCTCTTTGAAAACTCTAAACAAAGAACGATTTGGAGTCGCGATTTTGAATTTTTTTTTTTCCAATTCTATTTTGAAAGTCTCTATGTCGGTTAGTGTCTTTTATTGTGTGTATTTTAATTGGATCAAATTGTGTATAAATTGGGTAGGATCTAGACAATCGCAAATCTTTAAACACTATTTTAACTAATTAAACGCAATTAAGAAAATTTCATTAGTAATGTAGAATTAATTAGAATTGTATAATTTGGGTGGATTAGGGATTAAATTTTTAAGTTTGGGGAGTTTTATTCATGAGCTCAATAATTCCAGAGAGTGTACCAAAGTCAACCCATTAAACTATTAATTAGTTATTTTAGATTGTTTTTTGTTTATTTTATTTATTGAACAGAGCAAATATTAGTTATTCCGTTACTCAAATAATATGTCACATTTTGTCAGATTCAGCCATTACCATTTAAATTTTTAGCTAATCAGCCATATTTCACAACAAATCATTATTAAATTTACCATATTTCATATTTATCCAGATTTAGCCGTTACCATCTATATTATAAATAACTAAATGTCTATAAAAACACAAAAAACATAACTGAAAAATTGAAAACAAGAGAGTCTAAATGATAAACAAGATATGTGATGCAAACCCGAATATGTAAACTAGTCTATATTCTCGTCTCATTATTCTAATATAAATCTGGCAGAATACATGTGTCAATTGTAAGGAAAAAAAAATGATTCACAGTGATTCACATTTACTGTCATTATAGTTTCAGATGATTTTTAAAAATCAAAAAACATATACTACTGTTTTTTTAATCTCTCAATTAAATCATTTAACTTAAATATGAAAAAGTCTATGGCTTATATCCCAAAGGATCAAATGACATCGACCAAAATTGAAAAATCTACAAGCCGGTCAAAATGTTAAAAAACATTCAAAATTTGGATAAATACAAAATACTTGGGTAGAAAATTTGTCACAAGACGGAACAAAAATAAAATGTCATTTCCCTTCTTTTCTCTACAGTGTCATTTTCCTTTTTAAATGAAATGTTTAGAACAGAAAATAACGATAATAAATGAAAATAACAATCAGTTGACCCAAAAGAAAAAATTAAAATAACAATCACAGTACTGATGTTAAAAAAAACACTCGCAGTACTTACTATTTGATTAAAATTAAGAATAATAATTAATAGTAATTATTAACAGGGATAATTTTGAAAAAACTAAATAATTGGGATATTAAATATTTTAAATTAAGATAATAGACATTTGTTTAGATTTTAAGGTTAATGATTGAGGTTATATGGATTAAGATTTAAAATTTAAATTATAAATTTATTATTATTACTACAAATTTAAAATTATTATTACAAGATTTAAACTAGTTTTAAGGTTTAAAAATTATTATAGAGAGGACAACTTTTTCAAAAAAAAATTTCTCTCTCCCCATTCCCGAGTTCGTCCTAGGTCGCCATCAACATCTCTTTGTCTAGCCTCTCTGGTGTCCGGCTTTTCTGGCACTGTGAAAGGACTCCTAGGTACGTAAATCGTCTTATATGCTTCATCTCGACTACGACTTGGTTTTCTGAAAATGGAGGTCGCCTCTATTCTTCTATGCCCGTGATATGGCTTGTAGTAACTTCGATGTTGCGGCGGATTGGTGAAATGAGGTTCGGGAGGGGATTTTTGGCTTGTTCTTGTTCCAGACCTAACCTCATTTGTCGATGGCAGTGGGATTTACGATGAGTTCATCCGTCTAAGGCTTGTCTTGTTCAGCCGTCAAAGCTTCTTTCGTCTAGGCGTCAGTGCACTGTGAAGGTTTCAATGGGTTGTGTCGGAAGTCTCGGAAGGTTCGCGATGGTTGGTGGCGTGATCTAGAGGCTCTCGGTGGTCCGGTGGGGGCGGTTGCTGGCCTGCCTCATCCATCATCGCAGCTAGATCCACCAGGGACCATCTTCCAAGACCAGTTTGAAGGTTGGACTTTACATCGGTGGATCCGGTCTTATCGATTAACAGATCTCTGTTTTTGGCGATGGAGCATGAGGGCAGTTCTTTGTCGGAAAAGATGAGCTCGTGTTTTCATTAAGATCTGATTCAAACCGAAATTTTATCCAAATTCGGTTCAACAAGTATAATAGTCAATTTCCAGTTTTTCTGGGTTGGTTTAGTTTTTTCTCTGATGTCATCGGAGATTTTATGTTGTGGTGGGACAAGTCTGGATTTGGCTTTGGTTCTGGGTGTCTCTATCTTATTTTGCAGGGCTCTCTTCTTCGCATCATGTCTCTTGGGTACTCTATCCGGTTATGTTTATGTCACCGTCTTCGTTCAGCGTGTACGACTTCAACCGGTGTAGTGCTTGGTTCTCTCCTTGTCTCTACATTTCAGATCAGTTCGGGATATGCTCTTTGCATTGGGTTCTATCGAGGTGTTGTAAACAGTTGGTTCTTGTTTCTGCCGTCTTTGAAAGTTTGTCTGAAGTACTTGTTTGTGCTTCCTTTTTGCCGATGTATGAAGCATTGGTCTATTTGTTTAGAGAAGTAGATTTGATTTACCATAGGAGGATTCGTGTTTCGGTCCTTCTGAACCTTGGTAATTCTGTAATTTAGGATTGTTAGTTTTGTTCGAGTTTTATTTTTGGTCTTGTAGCCAGTCGGTTCTTGTATTTTTTATGTGGATTTCTATCTAATATACCAACAGATGACCAAAAAAAAAAAAAACAGTAAATTTACACAATTTTATTAATTTAAAATTGAAGAATATTTTTCAATTAAAATCAAAACTATTATTACCAAACAACGAGGCGAAGTATGAACAGTGAGATAAAAGGACAGTTCACACGCGATTTGGCCGCCGTCATGAAAACAGCTAAACCGCGTTATGGTGTGAGCCATTCAGGTGTGGACCCACTTTTATCACTCGGCTGCCATTTAATTACATTATATTTAAATATTTAACTAATATTATAATTTGTTACAAATTTACAACTCATCTTCCCTTCATATTCGAGAAGGGTCAGACCACAATATTTTAAAATTAAATTCTCGTCTCTCTGTCTCATCTATTCACTACGACTTATTACAGCTATTATTGCAACTGTATTTATTTGTTGGAGCAATTTTGACATGTCTCGTAAAGGAAAAACGAAAGCATGTCAACTTCCATCAATATTAATTGTAAGAGATATGATTGACAATAAATGTATAGATTGATATTAGTTGTAATAGATTGAAAATAATTGATATTTAATATTAAATATTAATTAATATATATGTGTGAAAAAAATTTAAATGTCATTTTCAAAAATCAATTTCTATATTATATTAATGAATATTGTAACCTAATCTTATTTATAAAAATTCAAAGTAAGTAGTGAAGAGATTTAAAAACGTTAGGTAAAATAGACAGAAAGAGATTAATGGAGAAGATGAAAGTTGAAAAACACGTTTGTATTTTTTATTTTCAAAGTTCTTAGTTTTGCAACCGATTCATGCTTATCTCTTATATACATGTTCTACTTGTTCACCAAGCTTAGATCTGAATTTACCAATCACACTTCGACTGTATACTTATTGTTTTTTATCTTCGTACGAACACACAATTTCCTCTGTATCTTTTGTTGTGGAGGCTCAACGACATATTGCAGGTGATCACTCAAAGTTGTCTCTTTGTCACGAGATGTTATATGTGGGATTTTGTTTTCTTTTCCACTTAGGTATGCAACTGGGTTTGATTGATAGTAACCCATTATATCCTTTAGCACACTTTTCTGTTGTTTTTCTTTCGTCTCTGTTTTGTGTTTGTATACACGTTCATCCCCTCTCAAACTAGTGTTGGGTGGAGGACCAACACCTAGTTTGGCTTGAAGCACAAGGAAAGACAGCGCATAAGAGACTTAGTAAAAATGCCAGCCAGTTGTAGTGTAGCAGGGATGTGTGAAAGAGCTACCTTTTGTCGAGCACTTTGATAGTCGATGTCAAAGTGCTTTGTTCTGTTGTGGAACTTTGGATTGACTGTTAAGTGAACTGCATAGATGTTATCGGAGAGTAAGAGGGATGGATTACGCTGAGGGATTTCCAAATCTCGAAGAACATATGAGATCCATTTCAATTCGAAAGCTATTTCAGCTAAGTCCCAATACTCAGTAGATGATCTCGACACAGTTGGTTGACGCTTGGCTGACCAAGAAATGAGGTGAGGGCCAAGAAGAGCACAATAAACTGTTGTAGAGCATCTTGTTTCTTTGCATTCAACAGAATCACTATCGTTGTAGCAACAAGAAAGATAGATCACTATATGCCGAGAGAAATACACCAAGATGGCTTGTCCCTTTGAGATACCGTAAGATGCATTTGAGAAGGACAAAGTCTGTGACAGTTGGATAATGCATTCTCTGACAAACGAAGTTCACTACAAACTATATATCAGGGGGAGTGATGGTTATGTATTGAAGTTTGCCTGCAAGGCTCCTCAAATACATAGGATCAGAGAATAGTTGGTCACCATCAGGAACTTGATCAGGTTGCAGTGGTAATGGAGTAGGCATTGGGTTGCAATTTTCCATTCATACAACATGAAAAATCTCTGATGTGCATTTGGACTGATTGAGAAACATACCAGATGAGTAAAAAATGGCCTGAACTCCCAAGAAATAATGCAGCTGGCCAAGATCTTTCATAGAGAACTGATCAGTAAGCCGTGACATAAGAGTTTTGAGCAGGTCAGAACAACTCTCAATTAGAATTATATCATCAACATAGAGAAGTATCACAAGAGTCTTGCCTTCATGGAGATAAACAAATATAGACAGATCGACTTTGCTGCACAAGAATCCAAACTCTAGGAGGAATGTGTTGAACTTGTCAAACCAAGCTCGTGGAGCTTGTTTCAATACATACGAAGCTTTCTTTAGTTTGCAAACATGATTGGGAAAATTAGGGTCATGAAAGCCAAGAGGTTGAGACATGTACACCTCTTCTTGTAGAAAGGCATTTTTAACATCAAGCTGAGTGATATTCCATCTATTTGCATAGGCTACGTTTAAGACAATTCGAATGGCAGATGTCCTTAAAACATAGATGAATGTTTCATTAAAGTCGACACATTCTTCCTGTTCAAATCCCTTAGCAACAAGTCTTGCTTTGAGTTTTTCAAAACTGCCTTATACTTGTAGCTTTACCCGAAATACCCATTTACTTCCAAAGACATTCATGTGAGGAGAGAAAGGTACCAAGTCCCAAGTGTTAGTGTTAGTGCAAGATATTATCTCTTCAACCATTGCAGCGTTCCAGCTTGGATGTTTGAGAGCAGAGTTAACAGACTTTAGTTCCTCATGAAGACATGTACTAGTGAGTAGGACATATCGTGGATTTGGTTTTTAAATACCAGATTTAGAATGAGTGATGATACACTAGAAGAATACATGCCTATTTGCGACTACTCTTTTGGTCGCAAATGCCTCGCAAATGGCAAATTGTGAGGCATTTGCGAGGAACTATGTATCGTCACAAGTAGCCGGCCGAAAATGTAAAATCTCCGCAACAGCGTCGCAAATTTGCGAGGCGAAAAAATTCGACGCAAAAGCCTCGCAAAATATTTGCGACCAATTTGCGAGGACATAGGTTTGCGAGGCTTTGCGTGGAACTTATTTGCGACGAATTTGCGAGGACGTAGTTTTGCGAGGCGGTTGCATGGATCTTATTTGCGGCTTTGTTGCAACTAAAATTTTGCAAGAAATTTACGTCTAATTTGCTAGACATTTGCGTGGTTATATAAGTCGCAAATGCCTCGCAAAGGTATTTAATTTATATTAAAAATCGAATTTTTTTTTTGTAAAAAAAGAAAATAGAAAAAGTTAAATTAAAAATCGATTTATATTTTATTTTTCGTAAATAAAAGAAAATGAAAAAAATAAAATTTATTTTTAATTAATATTATACATCAACCGAGTATTTTTACAACGAAAATAAAATAAAATAAAAACTAGCTATTCGATATCTTCATAATCCGAGGTACCATCGCGGGATGTTCCTGGAGCTACAGCTGCGACTTCCTTCTTCTTCCTCATCATCTCACGAATCGCGGGATTCGTATTCCCAAGCAACTCAAACCTCAAATTGAAGGCGTTTTGCTCCTCCCTCATCGATCTTTGGTCCTCCTTGAGCGATCTGATCTCCTGTTCCGCATTCACTAGCTTTTGATCTTTAAGCAGATCTTAAGCGTACGTCGAAACTGGACAATACATAACTCCCTCGGTATCCGTCGTAATCGATCCCATGAAAGTAAGCTTCCCCTTTCTGTAGCTGTAAATTAAAATTGAATAGAAAAAATTTAGTAATTAAACAATGTATATATAATAAATTAGTATTTAAAGTTTATTTGAGAATTGTGTTACCTGAGAAGCGATGCGGTTTACGTCTACTGGGATAACCTGAGTGGGTTGACCATCGGGAGAGGGCTGCAATGTGATTTGTTCAACTCGGGCAATCACATTGTCGTGAAGCTGCTCCACACGTCGATCAACCCACGTCCCGTCCTTGCGTCGGTGGGTCTTCTCCCAGAGTTCAGGCATAGTAGCCGGAACACCTTTCTCTTGTGCCTGAAAAATAGTAAAATTATGTTAATTCATGCAATGTTGTGACTAAAAATTATTTTAAAATTATAACTATATAAATTTAAATCAACTTACAATACGACGCGCTTGTTCCAGAAAAGACAACTGGCCCGATACTTGCTCCGAGATCTCCTCCCCGTCGACTTTGGTGTAACGGGCGGCCCGGCATTTGTTGCTCGTGTCTTTGGAAGTCTCCAACTGCCAGTAGTTGATGAGACCCTCCCAAACTGCCGGGTTGAACCACTCCGGCATGGCATGCTCGGGGTCATTCTTCCATTTTTTTTCCATCGGCCGACCTGATCGACAAGGCGATGCATCGCTTTGTCGTCGAAACATTCCCGGACCAGTGTCGTGATCTCGGGATCCCAGTTGTATTTTTGCTACAAAACAAATTTTTTAATTAGTATAAATTAAAATTATGTATGAATTATAAATTAAATTAGTAATTAAAAATAACATTAAAAATAAAATTACCGCAAAAGTGTGAAACCATCTATCCCTCGTATCTTGAGGAACCTTGCTCCAATTCGGGTGCGGGGCTTTGAAATCCCGCTCGATCTACTTCCTAAATGCCTTCCCAATTTTATTTTTCGAGAACCTGAAAAAAAAATTTTAGTTTATAAACAATATTAAAAAATTTAATTGTTTATTAATTAAGTAATTGAAAAAAAATATTTACCATGTAGTGTTAGGCGAAAGATGCGGATCCAATCTCGCTAGCACACCTCGTGCAGGACTAACGAGAAGCTGCTCCAGCATCATATTCTGGAAGTCCGAAGCCCCAAACGGCTCATCTGGTGGTGGAGCATGCTGAAACGGCTGCGTCTCCGGAAAAAAATTCTGGGATATGAGAAGTGGATGTACTAGGACGACCTCCGTGTCGTGAGTGAGATCCGCCACGTCGCGGTATAGGTGTACCAGAGGCGGATAAAAAACTAGTATACTCATTATCACCCATCTGCAATATAATTTACAAAAAAAAAATGATATAGACAGTAAAAATGATAAATAATACATTCAAATGTAAAAACTAATATGTTTAACTTAAATCTAAAATTTCATACGTAAACTAATACTATCTACCTAAATATCTAAAAAGTACATGAATTTATTCCATATCTTAATCTATCCTAACTATTCTAAAACAAATATATAAAAATATATTTTTTTAAAAATCTGGTCTTACCTTGTATTGTAGAGAGAGAAACGTTTAATTTAGAGAGAAGGTGGAGAGGAGGTTGTGAAGAGAAAGCAACGAGATTTCCGCTGGTTATATAGAATTTTATAGGGTCGCTTTTTAGTCGCAAAATGGCACCGATTTTTCACCCAATAGTAATTTTTGACCAGATTTGCGAGGCATTTGCGATGCCATGTGGCAAATGCCTCGCAAATTTGGTCAAAAATTTACCACGCGACAAACATGCAAAGTAAATTTTTTGTTTTACCGCCAAGATTTGCGAGGCATTTGCGACACTACGTGGCAAATGTCTCACAAATCATGTCAAATTTTCAACATCCGGCAAAAGAAAAAAACTTAATTATTTGTATTACCACCAAGTTTTGCGAGGCATTTGCCACGTGGCTTTGCAAATGCCTCGCAAATTTTGGCAAGATTTGCGAGGTATTTGCGGCTAAAACAATCAAATAGTATACAAATAGAGTTTATGGTTTAGGATTTAGGGTAAACTCATAGGTCATACATATAAACATGCTATAAATATACATTAGGGTTTTGAGTATACGGTTCGAACAATTATATAACTGATTCGACAATCGGTCGTAAAGTAATCGATTCATCATTCATGAAGCATATATAGTTACATACTTAATCTCTTCAGGTTTAACCAAAATGTAGATGTTGTCCGAGAAATTAAAAAATCCATATACGTAACAATATATCTTTAGTGTTTAGGATATAATTAGTGTTTAGTGTGTAATTAGGGTTTAGGATTTAGGGTATAACTTATCTTCTGCTTTAGCGACTAATTTGCGTCGTTTCCTCGCAAACTCCTCGTAAAACTCCTCGCAAAACTCCTCGCAAAACTTCACATTTTGCGACTAATTTGGGTCCTTTCCTCGCAAACGCCTCGTAAATTTCTCATTTTGCGACTAGTTTGTGACTTGACGCCGCAAACTAGTCGCAACTTGGGTTATTTAAAAGAAAACACACGATACATAATTCCTGCAAAAGCTTACTAAAACACACGATACTAAAAACTACTCATCATCATCTGGATCGGAAATATAAGTTTGTCCATTTTCATATTCGTCGTCATCGTCAACTTCGTCCCCTTCATCAAACTCGTCGGACTCCGCTTGACCATCAGACTCCTCACATATGACTTCAAGTCCCTAAAGCGGGTCAATTCTAGTCATATCATTGCTTGAATCGACGGAGATGGAAACTTCTTCTGTCCTTTCAGGTTGAATGGGCTGTAGATTATCATCAGCATCAGCAAACCCCCCGACAATTCGACCCCGTGGATTAACTTTAATAACGGACAACCAATTCTGATCTCGTCGGACCCGAGTACGAGGGTAAGGAATGAAAACTACTTGCTCCGCCTAAGATGCTAAAATGAACGGCTCGAACTTGGTAGTGTAACTCATGTGTCCCTAGACATCCACGACTCCGAATTTGCTTGATCTGACTCCAACCCCAATAGTTGGATCAAACCAATCACATCAAAATAGGACGCATTTAAGATTCATCATACCAACATACTCAACTTCTACGATTTATTTTCAGGATACCGTAGAAGTTGGTATCGTCTGGGACATGGATACCATAATTTGCAGTGGCCCTTCGTTGTCCATGCGCAAATGTATGGAAAATAAATTTGCGAGTACAATACATCCTAGCTATTCTTATATTTGCGATAGGTCCCATCACGAACTCAGGCATCCACAGAGGCCAAGTTCCTAGCCGAGTCCTCCTATTGGTCACCTACATTGCCAAATGCAATATTTTTTGATTAGTAATTAATATCATATATATATATAAGAATGGTTAGTTACCTTCTCTCTCATCCATCCTGCGAAATCACGTTCAATGTATGTTCTCATTTCTTGGTCATCAAGTTCCGGAAATGCTTCCCGTATTTGCTGTTCAAACATCCTTTACGTTCAAAACATAATGAAGAATGATTATAATTAATTGTATATGTATATATATCAAACGGCTCATTTTCTACTATACCTCTTATACGGTTGAAAATAGTCACAGTTTAGCAAGATATATGTATGAGCTGCGTGACAATGCTTGTAATCACACCACTCGATTGCAATTACTTTACCACCCATTTGGCCTACATCTGAGAAGACATCGGGTACTCCCACATCAGGATATGTTCACCCAACCCCACCATCGTCGTATCGTTTACGACTTGTTTTCTTTGTTTTCACGGTTGGGCTAAAGTAGTAACTCGAGAAATTAGATGGTCAAACTTCTTGCCACGATCGATCCCTCAATCTTTGCGAGATTTTTTGCTTTCATCTTCAGATGTTTGAAGAACCTTTCGAATGGGTACATCCATCGAAATTGGAGTGGTCCACCAAGATCCAACTCATGCGGTAAGTGGACTACCAGATGTTCCATCACGTCGAAAAATGAAGGAGGAAATATCTTGTCCAAGTTGCAAAGAATAAGTGTGATGTCTGACTTCAACTTCAAGATATCGTCCGCAGATAATGTTCGAGCACATAAGTCTCTGAAAAATGCCCGATACCTGAAATTATGTACCACGTACGAGTTAATGTTCGAGCACACACACACACACACACACATATATATATATATATATATATATATAAATACAAGAATAATACTTGCTAGTGCCTCGTGGACGTTATTTGGTAGAAGCTCCTGCAATGTAAATGGCAGTAGTCGTTGCATGAATACATGACAATCATGGCTCTTCATTCCAGAAATTATTTGCCCTTGCTCAACACACCTTGAGAACGTTGACACATATCCATCTGGCAACTTGACATCATCCTTAACCCACTTAAACAAACTATTCTTTGCCTCCAATGACAGCCGAAAAATAGGAATCGGTGCCCTACCATCGCTTGTAATGTGCAACTCAGGCCTTGCGCGTATACCAGGGAGATCCAAATGTGATTTCAGATTGTCTTTCATTTTACCCGGAACATTCAACAACGTGTGGATGATATTTTCGAAAAAGTTCTTCTCGACGTGCATGATATCCAAATTGTGCCTCAAGAGATGATCCTTCCAGTACGGCAGTTCCCAGAATATACTCTTCTTATGCCAGTTATGATACTGCCCATATCCACCAGGCATATAAGCGGGGACACTGTGCCAGTTACCCCCCACTTTTGCAGTTTCTTCAGCACCACAATAATCTATTTGCGCTTCCAACTATTCCCCTGAAAGATAAACCGGGGGGGGGGGACTTTGACGGTTTTGTTGTTCTTGAACAACTTATTGTTTTTTCTATACGGATGACCCAATGGTAGAAACCGACGATGACAATCGAACCAGCAAGTTTTGCGTCCATTCGTCAATTGAAACGCATCTCTCTGATTCAGACAGTAAGGACATGATAATTTCCCGTGAGTTGTCCATCCAGATAACATCCCATAGGCGGAAAAGTCGCTTATGGTTCACATAAGGACAGCCTTCATGGTGAAGTTCCGGCGGTTTGATGAATCAAACGTTCGTACACCGACATGCCATAACTCCTGTAATTCGTGGATCAGAGGCTGCAAGAAGACGTCAAGAGATCTTTTTGGATGCTTAGGGCCCGAAACAAGAATGCTTAGGAACAAAAATTCTCTATGCATGTACATATCCGGAGGTAAATTATAAGGCGTTACTATGACTGGCCACAACGAGTATTGCCGACCAGACATACCAAATGGACTAAACCCATCAGTGCAAAGATCCAAATAAATATTTCTATGTTCTTCAACAAAGTCCGAATGTACCGTGTTAAAGTGTTTCCACGCGTTCGCATCTGATGGACGAGAGATCACCCCTTCCTGACTAAAGTGTTCTGCGTGCCACCTCATTGCCCCAGCTATCTGCTCTGATTGGTATAATCGCTTCAATCTATCTGTTATCGGAAGATACCACATACGCTAGAACAACACCCTCATGCGGCCACCTGTCTGTTTATATCTCATTTTTCCGTAAAAACGACATTCGTGCAACTTAGCATCATCTTTCCAGAAAATCATATAATTATCAATGCATTCGTGCAACTTTGACGGTTTTGTTGTTCTTGAACAACTTATTGTTTTTTCTATACGGATGACCCAATGGTAGAAACCGACGATGACAATCGAACCAGCAAGTTTTGCGTCCATTCGTCAATTGAAACGCATCTCTCTGATTCAGACAGTAAGGACATGATAATTTCCCGTGAGTTGTCCATCCATATAACATCCCATAGGCGGAAAAGTCGCTTATGGTTCACATAAGGACAGCCTTCATGGTGAAGTTCCGGCGGTTTGATGAATCAAACGTTCGTACACCGACATGCCATAACTCCTGTAATTCGTGGATCAGAGGCTGCAAGAAGACGTCAAGAGATCTTTTTGGATGCTTAGGGCCCGAAACAAGAATGCTTAGGAACAAAAATTCTCTATGCATGTACATATCCGGAGGTAAATTATAAGGCGTTACTATGACTGGCCACAACGAGTATTGCCGACCAGACATACCAAATGGACTAAACCCATCAGTGCAAAGATCCAAATAAATATTTCTATGTTCTTCAACAAAGTCCGAATGTACCGTGTTAAAGTGTTTCCACGCGTTCGCATCTGATGGACGAGAGATCACCCCTTCCTGACTAAAGTGTTATGCGTGCCACCTCATTGCCCCAGCTATCTGCTCTGATTGGTATAATCGCTTCAATCTATCTGTTATCGGAAGATACCACATACGCTAGAACAACACCCTCATGCGGCCACCTGTCTGTTTATATCTCATTTTTCCGTAAAAACGACATTCGTGCAACTTAGCATCATCTTTCCAGAAAATCATACAATTATCAATGCAGACGTCAATAATCTTAGACGGTAAACCATGACTCGCGACCAGTCTCTGTATTTCATCATAACTCTCTGCCGAGTTATTACCCTCCGGCAAATATTCGTTAAACAATGCAGTCCATTTATCCATGCAATTTTCACTAATGTTATCTTCGCTTTTAATTGTCATCATCCTTGAAGCTAGTGACAATTTTGAAAGCCCTTCTCTACATCCTTCGTAGATGGGTTCATTAGCAGCGTCTAACATATCGTAAAACTTTTTAGCAGTCGGATTTGGTTCTTCAAAAGTATTATCATTGAACGAGGCAGTAGTTTCATGAAATGCATCAGTAACCATATCATGAAACCTATTTCCATCACTATTACCATATCCATATTCATTATAAGCTTGGTGATGAACATGCTGATCATAGTTATTATCAAAATTACTAGCGCTATCTTGATTGCCATGATAACTCGTACTTGAACTACCAGGAACAATAACAACAAAATCCTCTCCATGCGCAAACCAAACATAATAGTTAGGTAAAAATCCCCTCGTATATAAATGCTTCCAAACAGTGTTTGGATCATGATGATCAATGTTCTCGCACTTAACACAAGGACAAAAAATCTTGTTACCGTTGTCTCCCGCAAATGACTGATTTGTCGCGTGGGTCAAAAATTGATCAAGACCATCTCTAAATTCTCTCATCACTTCACCGGTATCTGGATCTCGGCGGTTGTACATCCATGCTCGAACCGTGTATATCTCATGTTGCCAAGACATGATCGATTATCGAACTCTCCACAAAAATATCGGATTTATATAGTGTTTTTGCGGAATAAAATCCTTTTGTGAGTAGATTTGGGATGTTTGTGATATGATTTTCGTCTCCCCCATAGCTTGCTATTTATAAAGGATCAGCTATTTTTGCTACTCATTTGCGACTAACCTTTGTTACTAATTTGCTATGACAAAATATTTGCAAGGCATTTGCTACTAATTTGCTACCCATTTGCGACCAAAATTTCAGAAGCAAAAAACAGTTGAAAAGTATAGAAAACATGTTTACCTATTTGCTAAAATTCTCGCAAATCAGTCGCAAAACCTAGAAAATATCTTTCGCCGCAAATGCCCCGCAAATTTGCAACGTCTTTGCTACGACCTTTCTTTTCGTCGCAAATTAGTCGCAAATTTGCGGATATTTGCGACGAATTTGCGACGCAATTTATCCATGCAAATTTACGACCCCAATCGCAAAGTCGTAGCAAATACCTCGCAAATTTGCGACCTCATAATGTGGTCGCAAATTCTCCTCGCAAATGTGCCTGTTTTCTTGTAGTGATAGGAGATGGGTCTTGGTGAGTTGTTGTATCTGTAGTTCCTGAATTTTTCCTATCTTTTGAGAGATGAGCATTATTTCCTATAGAAATAGAATCTAAGTTTGACATACGCTCATGACACACACTCTCTAAAGAAGTAGAGCAGTAGCCGAGATACCAAAGGAACTAGAAGCAAAATACGCATAAGTAGGATCGATTGAGGTATCCGATAAATATACATTGCAGTGATCTTAGATCAAATTTGTGAGTTGCATATGGCCGAAGATAAGGGTAGCAAGCACTACCAAAAGTTCTCAGTGCAGTATATGTTGGTGGAAGACCAACTAAGACTTCAGAGGGACTTTTCAAATCGAGAACAAAAGAAGGAAAGCCATTTATCAGATAATTGGCAGAGAAGAAGACTTCAACCCAACATTGCAAAGGTGTGTAGCTATGAAACATCATTGCTAGTCCCAGTTCCATGACATGTCTATGGTTTCTTTCCGATATACCGTTTTGCTGAAGATTATATTGACATGACAAGAAATATTGTATTTCACAGGCAATAAAGTGTTGTTTCAAGTCATTACTTAAGAATTCGTCTCCACCATCACTTTGGAACACCTTGATTTTTTTTGTTAAACTTAGTTCAACCATAGTTTGAAATGATTAAAAACAGAAAAGAACTCAGACTTAAACTAAAGTGGAAATAACCAACAACACTGAGAGTAATTGTCAACAAAAACAACGTAATACTTCAAGTCTTAAACTGACACAAAAGGAGCAGGATTCCACAAATCACAATGGATCCTCTAAAGAGGTTCGAAGGCTCGATTAAAAGAGCAAGTGAAAAATAATGTAGAGCTCTTCTCCATCTAACATGACTAACAAATAGATGAAGAACTTTCTTTATTGCTGATAATAACTTTGTTGGACTTTAGAAGTTAGAGAATATGAGGATTGGCATGGCCAAGCCTTTGATGCGACGCGTTATCATCTACCACCTGCTGATTTGAAGAATAAAAAGCCATAACAAGATGATTCTCCAACACGTATAATTTTTTATCCATGTTGTCCTGCGTTAATATTCTTTATGTTTTGATATCCATAACACAAACCTTGTTAGCATCAAAATAAACTCCACAAGGATAGCAATAACAGAGCTTAGAGACAGATAATAATGATTTTTAAATTGAGGGACAGACCAAAACATCCTTAATAGGAATAATACTTGATACAGTGGAAACAGTAGTTGAGCCAACATGAGTAATATGTAGATATCCTCCATCTGCTACCATGACATTCTCTGGTCAATTACATGGAGTTGAGGTACCAAAATCAGCCGAAGAGCCGATGATGTGAGACATAGCGCCTTAAACCTGATACCATTATTTACTTGACGATGGAACATAAATTTGCATTGCAGCAAGGGTTTGAGGCACTTCTTCAGATTGATAGAAATTATCCAAACGGTTATAACATTTTAAAGCAACATGGCCAACACGACCACATATTTAGCATGTTGGTAAAGTGTAGGAGAAATATTTTGAGTTATCTGAGAAGATGGTTGCCTTGGCCCAGAAGTTGGATTGTGAGAGTTGCTACGAAAAACCTCTGCATCGAGTAGAGAATCCACCACGACCTCATATCCTCCATGGTTTCAGTAGTTGCTGTGACCTATGTGTTGATTACATCTGGAGTGATTCTATGAGTAACCAGATCCATAATGATTGTTGACATAAGCAATTTATTGAGTTTGAAACACCATGTGTGATTTACAGAAGAGGAAGTGTAGGCTTTTATTCTTCCAGCAAACCCATTTAGTTGAGAACAACTTAATTATATGTTGGAATCGGAGGTTTGTGCATCAAAACTTGGATGGCTGTTGCAAAAGCTTCATATTCTTTGCCTAGACCTTGAAGGAGATAAAATATCTTCATGGGTTCTAAAACATGCTTTCCGATAAAACTTAACTGATCACATATTTTTTTTGAAATCACGCAGATATTCATTCATCTCCCTTCTTCCTTTTGAAATAAGCTGAAGAGAGGCCAATAAATCAAACTCTCGAAAAAGTGAACATTGATTAACGTTTGTTGCCAACGAATACCAGACATCAAACGCAAAATATAATTCAAACACATAACCCAAAACCTCTTCAGAAACAGTAACAAACAACCAAGATTTAACAAGCTGATACGTTTGAAACCAAGTTTCAAAATTTGGATTGCTGACTTCACGCACTTTGTTGGGGTCAATTTCCACCCCATCAAGATTGACCACCGAAAATGGTTGAGTAAAGATTTTGGGCCTAATCAACTTCGGTGGTACGAGACAAACCAACAAACGGTGACTAGCCAACACGTCGGCGACGAACCAATGGTGACGAACCAACATGTCGGCGACGAGGCAAAACACCTGGTGGGGCGCCAAGATAACGGTGATGAGCCAAACATTTTTGCGACGAGCCAAACATTTTGGCGACTAGCCAAAAAACCTGGTGGCGCGCCAAGATAACTGTGACGAGCCAAACATTTTGGCGACGAGCCAAAACACCTGGTTGCGCGCCAAGATAATGGTGACGAGCCAAACATTTTGGCGACGAGCAAAAACACCTGGTGGCGCGCCAAGATAACGGTGATGAGCCAAACATTTTTGCGACGAGCCAAACATTTTGGCGACGAGCCAAATATTTTGGCGACGAGCCAAAAACCCTGGTGGCGCGCCAAGATAACGGTGACGAGCCAAACATTTTTGCGACGGGCCAAACATTTTGGCGACGAGCCAAAACACCTGGTGGCACGCCAAGATAACGGTGACGAGCCAAATATTTTAACGACGAGCCAAACATTTTGGCAACGAGCCAAAACACCTGGTAATGCACCAAAATATTGGCGACAATCCAAACAGGTGATAGGCTAAACAGATAAAGATCCAGACAAGACAAAGAGACGACGAGCCGGATCTCTGGTGACCCAGGGAAGCAGCAAGCCCAACATCTTGTTGGGCTGAGGCAACGAGCTGTTGGGGTCAGTTTTCACCCCATCGAGATCAACTGCTAAAAATACTAAGTATGGGAAAAAGCCTAGGCGACAAGCTAAAACATTAGAAGACGAGCCAAACTTGGCTCGGCGGCAAGACAGCAGGAAGAAACAGTGACGAGCCAAACTTGGCTCGGTAGCAAAGGAGAAGAGAGGACGAGTCAAACTTGGCTCGGCGGCAAGACAGCAGGAAGAAACAGTGACGAGCGAAACTTGGCTCGGTAGCAAAGGAGAAGAGAGGACGAGCCAAACTTGGCTCGGCGGCAAGACAGCAGGGAGAAGCAGTGACGAGCCAAACTTGGCTCGGTAGCAAAGGAGAAGAGAGGACGAGCCAAACTTGGCTCGGCGCAAGACAGCAGGGAGAAGCAGTGACGAGCCAAACTTGGCTCGGTAGCAAAGGAGAAGAGAGGACGAGCCAAACTTGGCTCGGCGGCAAGACAGCAGGGAGAAGCAGTGACGAGCCAAACTTGGCTCGGTAGCAAAGGAGAAGAGAGGACGAGCCAAACTTGGCTCGGCGACAAGACAGTATGAAGAAGTGGTGACGAGCCAACATCTTGGCTATGCAGTATGGAGAAGTGGTGACGAGCCAACATCTTGGCTAGGCAGCAGGAAGAGGAGTGACGAGCCAAATCTCGGCGCAATGCAGCATGGAGAAATGGTGACGAGCCAACATCTTGGCTCGGTAGCAAGGAGTAATGACGAGCCAACATCTTGGCTAGGCAGCAGGGTGAAATGGTGACGAGCCAACATCTTGGCTAGGCAGTGAAATGAGTAGGGGACGAGCCAAATACTTGGTGACGAGCCAACATGTTGGCAAACCAGCAGAACGGTGACGAGCCAACATGTTGACGAACCAAAACCCACAGCTCGCCGATGACCCAGCGAAGCAACGAGCCCAATACTTTATTGGGTCGAGGCAACGAGCCATAAGAGATTGGTGGGCCAAGATGACAAGCCTAGGAAAGAAGCCCACATCCGAGCCAGAGAGAGTTTCCAAATACCTTTAGGAAACAGGCCTAGCCGACTTATTTTGTGTATAAATAGACGATGTGCCTCTCTGAAAGAGAGGATCCAAAAATTGACCTAGCAAAACGCTTATCACTTTACAAACAGCTTTCGAAACAGCTTGAATAAAACCTCCATCTTTGGATCTCAGTTTCTTGGTTTCTTTACATAGAAGTTTGTCGAATCCCTAAATCTCTTTACAAGTTTTGGTTGTGCGAGTTTCGACTCCCACAATTTGGCGCCGTCTGTGGGGACTTTCTCAAACTTTCTGACACCTTAGAACCATTTAATACGAGATCTGAATCAATGACTACCGACGGAGACCGAAGCGGTGACGATGCGAGCAACATCGGCGTCGATCCTCCTAGGACAGGAACCAATCTGCCTCCAGCGAACACGGAAGGCACAACGGAAACTTTAACAGAATTGAAGAACATGATGACCGCGTTGCTGAAGAAGGCCGAGGAGCAAGACAAGCTGAACAACTCGCTAACAGAGAGAATCGAGTCACTGGTAACCGATAGCCGAGCCAGAAACTTACGATCTGGAGGAGTCGGCTCAACTATGAACCCACCTGTTAGCGGAATAACCAGGCGGCTTGGCCTAAACCCGACGGCCCTGGATTTTTCAACACCACGCGACGCACCAAGGACTTTGGGAGGGTTACCACCGCCACATCCAACAAACGAGCAGGCACCCGCGGCGACAAGATCAAATATCACCGAGCTACCCCGGCTGACCCAAGGCGCAAGAGGAACCAGGGATGGATATGACCTACGCACCGACGTTGGATCGGCTACAGCAATCATTCTTGACGAAGAAGGAAACCACAACGCAGAAAATCTTGCTGACGAGGGATTCGCACCGGAAATAACAGGACCCCGAGCCAGCGAAGGCGATATTAACCTAAACCGAGCCAGGAATTCGGCAGAGGAAGAGGAAAATCTCCTCTGGGGCCAACCAGCGCAGTTTGCTGATGAACCAAGAACGACGAGCCGAGCCCAGAGGGAAGAGTTGGACGAAATCCGAGCCTCATTGATTCGAGCCGCTGCTGAGATGAAAGCCGTCCGATCCCAGGTACACAAGGCAACCAGTAAAATCCCCGAGATTGACCGCGTGTTGGAAGAAGCGCACAATACACCGTTCACAGCCCGAATTACCAAGGCAAGGATCTCCGACCCAGGAAAGATCAAAGTCCCAATCTACGAAGGGACAACCGATCCAAAAGAACACATAACGGCGTTTATCATAGCAATGGGCCGAGCCAATTTTAGAGAAAAGGAGAGAGATGCTGGTTTCTGCTTGGTATTTGTGGAACATCTAAAGGGTGCAGCCCTCCAATGGTTTTCAAGATTAGAGCGGAACTCCATTGATGATTTCCAGCAGCTGTCTGCCGCTTTCTTGAAGCATTACTCCATGTTTATGGATCGAGGGGCCTCAGATGCCGACCTATGGACATTAACTCAAGGGCCTACGGAGACGTTGCGAAGCTTTATAGGGAGATTCAAAGCAGTAATGTCAAAAGTCGAAGGCGTAAGCGACAAGGCCGCTGTGCTCGCTTTAAAAAGGGCTCTGTGGTACGAATCCGAATTCCGAAAAGAGATTGCTCTGAACACGCCACTATCAATTCAGGATGCACTGCACCGAGCCTCAGATTTCATAGTCAATGAAGAAGAGATGAAGATTTTGTCTCAGAAGTATGGAGCCGCCAAAGCGACGAACCGTTCTTTCCAAATCCCGAGCCAACCTCCTAATAAGAAGAGTACTCAAGGAACGGGTATGTACACCATGAGAAATCTAACTTTGGAGGAGCCCACAGCTATCAGGTGGGAACGAGCCGAGGCAAAACGCCCTGGAACACCTGGACACGAAGTCAAAGTTCGTACGACGAAAAGGCCTACTGCGAATTTCATCACATGCACGGTCATTCGACTGCCAACTGCCGAACCTTGGGAATGAAGCTTGCGGCAAAGCTGGTAGCCGGAGAACTCGGTAGCGCAGTCAGCTTAAAGGACTTCGAGCAAGAAAGCGAAAAAGATCAGCCGAACCAGACAAGTCAAAATGACGATACACCCAAGCGAGGAAGACGAGATGACGAGGCAGCGCAGTCAGGTTCTCGAAGAAGAATAAATATGATAATGGGTGGATCACAATACTGTTCGGACACAGTGTCTTCAATCAAAGCTTTCCAGCGGCGAGCCGATGCGAGTGTAAACTGGTCAGCACCCTCCAAACTTCCCAACGATGTTATCTCGTTCGAAGAAAGGGAAACCACCGGCATCGACAGACCACATAATGACCCCCTCGTGATAGAATTGATCGTTGATGATTGCGATGTCGCCCGAGTTCTGATAGACACAGGAAGCTCCGTAGATGTGATCTTCCGGGAGACTCTCAGAAGGATGAACATAGACCTGGACAAAATCACAGCCGCGCCGAAGCCTTTAACTGGATTCTCGGGAGAGACGACCATGACCCTTGGAACAATAAAACTCCCTGTCCGAGCTGAACAGGTAACCAAGATAGTGGAGTTTTCGGTTGCAGATCATCCTGCGATCTACAATGTGATCATGGGCACACCCTGGATAAACTCGATGCGAGCTGTACCATCGACTTATCACCTCTGCATCAAATTTCCGACCCCTGGGGGAATCAAAACAATTTGGGGAAACCAAAAGGAATCCCGCATATGTTTTCTAGCCGAACATAAACTTAGGAACCCCGTCACAGAGATCACCACCAGGAGAAAGAAGATGAAGACGGAGAGAGAACCCGAGAAGGTTCTGGCAAAACTCTTATAGCAATTACAGATCACGGAGGATCGCGAGAGGGAAAGCAAACCAACTTGCGACCCCGTCGTCTCGGTGAACATAGATGGCAGTCACCCAGAACGCTGTGTCGAAATAGGGGCCGAGCTGAAAGATCCGATAAGGGGAGAGCTGATCTCTTTCCTTAAAAAGAACCTACACACCTTCGCATGGGAAGCTGAAGATATGCCCGGCATCAGCATCAACGTAACATGCCACGAGCTACACGTGGACCCAACCTTTAAACCCGTCAAACAGAAAAGGCGAAAACTTGGTCCGGACAGAGCACAAGCAGTGAACGACGAGGTGGAACGATTACTACGTGTGGGATCGATAGTCGAAGCAAAGTACCCAGACTGGCTCGCTAACCCCGTGGTGGTTAAGAAAAAAAATGGGAAATGGCGTGTATGCGTGGACTTCACCGATTTGAATAAAGCCTGCCCCAAAGACAGCTTTCCACTGCCGCATATTGATCGATTGGTGGAAGCGACAGCAGGCAACAAACTCCTTTCATTTATGGACGCATTCTCCGGATACAACCAAATCCTAATGAACCCAGACGATCAAGAGAAGACGGCGTTCATCACAGACCGCGGGATATACTGCTACAAAGTCATGCCGTTCGGTCTAAAAAATGCTGGAGCCACCTACCAGCGATTAGTAAACCGAATGTTCGCCGGCCAACTGGGGAAGACAATGGAAGTTTACATAGACGACATGTTGGTGAAGTCTTTAGAGGAGAAGGATCACGTAGCTCACCTGGAAGAATGTTTCGCGCAACTGAATCTGCATAACATGAAGCTGAACCCAACCAAGTGCAGATTCGCGGTCACGTCTGGAGAATTCCTTGGATATCTGGTCACCCACCGCGGAATCGAAGCTAATCCGAAGCAGATTGATGCACTCATACAGATGGTGTCGCGAAGACAAAACGCGAAGTCCAGAGGCTAACTGGACGGGTCGCGGCGCTGAATCGTTTCATCTCTCGGTCAACTGATAAATGTTTGCCCTTCTACGATACGCTACGTGGGAACAAGAAGTTTGAATGGACAGAAAAATGCGAGCAGGCGTTTCAACAGCTTAAAGAGTACCTAGCCAGCCCTCCAGTACTTACCAAACCGGTAGAAGGCGAGCCACTGTTTTATACACGGCCGTTTCGGCCACCGCGGTAAGTGGTGTGCTCATCAGGGAAGAGCGCAGCGAGCAGAAGCCAATTTTCTATGTTAGTCAAACTCTCACCGACGCTGAAACACGGTATCCACAGATGGAGAAGCTGGCATTGTCTGTGGTAATGTCCGCTCGAAAACTGAGACCATACTTCCAGTCACATTCAATTGTAGTTTTAACTACCTTCCCACTGCGATCCATCTTACATAGCCCTAGCCAGTCTGGGAGATTGGCCAAGTGGGCTATAGAGCTGAGCGAATATGACATCGAATATCGAGGCAGAACCTGCGCTAAATCTCAAGTCCTAGCCGACTTTTTGATAGAACTCCCAGAAGAAGTAATAGAGGAGCCGGCTCCGAGCACAATATGGAGGCTTCACGCGGATGGATCATCATCAAAACAAGGGTCCGGAGTGGGGATACGGTTAACCTCTCCAACAGGCGAAATCCTTGAGCAGTCATTCCGCCTGGGTTTTCGTGCATCCAATAACGAAGCAGAATATGAAGCTTTGATAGCTGGAATGAGACTTGCTCTTGGACTCAAGGTTTCGCACATCCAAGCCTACTGCGATTCACAGCTGGTGGTCAACCAAGTTAGCGGCGAGTACACAGCCAGAGACGACCGAATGGAAGCCTATCTAAAGATTGTCAAAGGACTGGCTGCGAGTTTGAAGAGTTCACATTAACACGGATACCACGCGGGGAGAATACTTCGGCAGATGCGCTAGCAGCACTCGCATCCACCTCCGATCCGGACCTGAAAAGAATAATCCCAGTGGAATTCATCAAAAACCCAAGTATCAGCCTCTCTGGCACCGTGCACGCGGTCACTCGCTCTCAAACAGCCGTTCGAGCCGAAGGAACGTCTGGGCTAAGTCTTGCACAAAAGGGCAGCACCGACACCACCACTCTAGACGACCAGAACATAACATCATCGGTGGAGGACAAGGTAATTAAGATAGAGGAAGAACCTGAAACTGCGCCTCCAACCGAAGGTGAAGTAGTGGACATGGAAGAAGATCCGCAACAAACAGAAACGGAATACGGATGCGACAAAGAATGGATGGGAGCTATTCGCGTATACATCATGGACGGCGAGACACCATCAGATAAGTGGGCTGCTAGAAAACTCAGAGCTCAAGCTGCTCGATATGTTCTCTTAGATGGAAACGTCTTCAAGTGGAGATTCTCGGGCCCACTGATGGCTTGCGTCGAAGGCGCCGAAGCGAGAAACATCATGGAAGAGGTCCATAGTGGCTCGTGTGGCAACCACTCCGGCGGAAGAGCCCTGGCAATCAAGATCAAGCGTCATGGATACTATTGCCAACAATGGTGAAGGACTGTGAAAAGTTCTCTGCCAGGTGCAAAATGCAACGACATGCCCAATGATTCATCAACCTACTGAGCTGCTATCATCAATCTCAGCGCCCTACCCTTTCATGCGCTGGTCAATGGACATCGTCGGGCCTCTGCATAGGTCCAAACAAAAGAGGTTTTTGCTGGTTTTGACAGATTACTTCTCAAAATGGGTAGAAGCAGATTCTTACGCCAACATAAAGGATGCCCAAGTCGAAAATTTCGTCTGGAAAAATATCTTATGCCGACATGGAGTTCCCTACGAAATTGTTACGGACAATGGCTCGCAATTTATCTCTACAAGGTTTGAAGCCTTCTGCGAAAAATGGAAGATACGACTCAGCAAGTCTACGCCACGCTACCCACAAGGGAATGGACAAGCAGAAGCAATAAACAAGACTATCCTGGATGGATTGAAGAAACGCCTTGATGCAAAGAAGGGACGCTGGGCAGATGAACTCGAAGGAGTATTATGGTCACACCGAACAACTCCACGACGTGCTACCGGAGAAACACCCTTTGCTCTTGTCCATGGTACCGAATGTGTCATCCCAGCCGAGGTCCAATTCCCTAGAGTCCGCCGCGGACTTCTTTCTGGGCAGGAAGGACTGAATCACCTCATGCTACTCGATGAGCTGGACCTGGTTAACGAACGAAGGGATCAGGCACTGGTTCGGATTCAAAATTATCAACAGGCGGCAGCTAAGTATTACAACACTAACGTCAGAAGTCGCGAATTCAAAGAAGGTGATCTGGTTCTCCGCAAAGTTTTTCAGAACACGGCCGAAACAAACGCTGGCAAACTAGGAGCGAACTGGGAGGGACCCTACAAAATCACCAAGGCAGTTCGACCAGGAGTATACGAGCTCTCAAACATGTTTGATGTTCCGATACCAAGATCTTGGAACGCAATGCACCTAAAGAGGTATTACCACTAAATCATTTCACATGAACTACGGGACGACTTGATCCCTGAAAAGGGTACGTAGGCAGCTCGTCTTCGGATGGGTTCAGTTGTCCCCCTCCTCAAAAAAGGGGGGGGAGTGGGTGTGTATACACGTATACTCCCACACCTCGCATCATTCTTTAACGGTAATAACTTCAAGTTATTCTAACACAACTCGTGTCACTTAGTCTAAAACAAGTTACATCTTTACATCCTTCATGGATATTCTACACTTCGTCCGTTGCTGGCCACAACAGATGAACAACCACGTCCTTTATGGATTTTAACCATTATCTCTATACGGGATCAAAGGTTCTCAAACACCCTCTTACGGGTATAAAAGCGCGCTATACAAATTTCGATTGGGTATATCCTAATCTAATATCCCAAAGGTATATCCTGGACGATATTCTTACAAGTTTATCTTTGAGAGGGACCCGTAAGTCGAAAACTCGCAAGTCTTAACACTCAAACTAAACTCTAAAAACCCAGTAAACACCTCTTGGTACACTGGTCATAAACATCTCAGAAACATGATACTAGACCTAAAAGTTAGTATGAGATTTTAAAACATGCTTCACTGTCGAAAGAACGGGAATGTAAGCCGAACACCGCAAACCCTAAAAACTGACAACAAAGGGACTAACCACACCTTTTACTAAACAAAGATGGTTCGTAAAAAGACAAACGAGAACATGGATAGATATTTTCAGCAAGAGTCTAGGATTACTTGAGCAAAACATAAATAGAAAAATCCAAACAGTTACGCTAAAAAACAAGCAATCACTACAAAAAGGTGGATAAAGCCATCCAGGCACTTGTTCTCAATAATACCGAACAAAGGGGAAAGTCCTTAAGTTATAGAAAAAGAAGAGGAAGATCATTGACGAAGATCCGGCTCGACAGGCTCCTCAACGGTCAAATCGGCAATCCCCGGAGTGCCTAGATTCGAGCCCGCAAAGTCTGCAACTCCGGCTGTCGCTGCCGCATTCTCTGTTGGCTCGCTTCCCAGGAGAGTGCCCGTGGAGTCAGAGGAAACAGGAGAGAGCGTTAGATTTTTCTTCAGCTCGGCCTCTATCTTTCCGAACTCATCGGCCGCCTCGGCAAGATCAGCTCTCCAGCCCGTCAGTTTAGCCACCTCGGAGTCGAGGGCAGGCGCATCCTCTTTCTGCAGAATTTCGAGCAACTGAAGGTTGCTGTCAACCTGGGCCAGATCGAGCTCCTTCTCTTTCGCCTCTCTCAGCTCGCCAACTTTCTTCTCAATCTCAGCAAGCCGCCCCTGAAGTCTCTCAGACATCTCCCGCCTCGCTGCTTTCTGAGCCTTCTTCACATTTGCCTCGTGCAAGGCATTTACGGCAGTGAGTTGCCTCTTCAAGGACTCAATTTCAGCAGCCTTTTTCTGCTTGGAGCGGTCTATCCTCATAGCCAAATCACCGGCTTTTTTCCACTCTTCTTTAAGAAACACCTTGTCCTTCTCGAGAGCTTCGATCCGAGCTGCAGCGGTCGCCAGCTCATTAGCATGCTTGCCTTCCAGCTCGGCGACTCTGTTTCGGAGGAAAGACACGTTCTTTTCAGCATCCTCGAGTTGCCGCTGTCCTTTCGCACGTCTTGCTCGAAGGCGGCGACGATCTTGTTTATGGAAGCAACGAACTGGCCATAAGAGGAAACAATCAGCGCTTAAGGCTTCGTTCTTTTTCTTAAGTAAAACATTGAATCTGCAACATACCTTGGTGCCTCTAAGCGACATGTCCGCGTACAGATCGCCATGAGAAAGGACATCGACAGGCGGTAGTCTGTCTCCCGAGCAGCGAACCTGCGAGAATAGAGTCGCTGAGGCCTCGGCATCGTTGCAGATCGGCACAGATCCTTCTTGTCCAAGAGATGCCGGCCCTGGCTCGGCAGGAGTTGGATCGTTATGCCTTTGACGCTTTCTCTTCTGTTTTTCCTTGGTTTTTTCTGGCTCAGAGGCGGCTCGTTTCTTCCCATCACCTTCGTGCTGGACGAACGCTGAGCCAGAAGGCCTAGCAACGGGAACAATAGCGGAGACCACATCCCTTACTTCGGCGTTCGAGGCTGGCGGCTCGGAGGGAAGACCTGTCTCCATTTCAGTCGCGGTTCGGCCAGGCGCCTCGGCAACCGGTTCGGCATCTTGTTCAGTTGGTTTAGCTGTTTCGTCAGCTCGGGCAGCCGCCTCTTTTTCCTTCATCTCCTTCAGAGCTTGTTTGTCCCGGATGGTCAACCTTTTTCCCATACTTATTCTTGGAAGACTCTGCGAGGAAGATTCAGACTCCGAACTGTCGGATACTTCCACACCGGCGAAAATGGCTCGGGCTTTCTCAACTCTCCTTAAGGAAAAGTGTTTCTCCCAATGACACTTCTTAGCAGCAAGCGTTCTCCGAAGCGAAAGCGTGTCCTCTGGGAACCGTGGAAGAATCTGCCGAACTGTAAAAAAAAAACAACAGAAAAAGAAGCGGTCAGCTCGCTGCAAAACAAAACCTTAGAAATCTCCTGAAGGGTCTACGGCTCGCCCACCAATATCTCCCCATTCTGACTTGACATAATTGATGCTTTCGGCTTCCACCGTAGCATCGTTAATGGGAACAAAGAAGAAATGATGGCCCCAGTCACCATCCTTGCTTCGGAAGCCTTCGATTATTTTTCTTTGCTTCTTATTGGAGATGTAGTAGGCTCGGGAGTTCTTAATCTTTCGAAACTCGAGGAACTGCCGAAGATGGGAGATGCGAATAGTCGCATCACACTCATAGCTCCGAACCAGAATCCCGACTATGTGACGCATCCCACGAGGCGTAATCTGGCTCGGCGCTAACCCATGTTTGTATAGAAATCGAAGGATCAAGCTGGGGATCGGAAACCAGAGCAGGCAACCGTAGAAGAAACTCTCATAGAGAGTGAAATACCCAGGCGGTGGAGATTCGGCTCGGTCTGTTGAAGCTGGAACAATCAGATCTACGTCCTCCGAGATATTAAAACGATGCCTTAATGCCTCCAAAGACTCAGCAGTGCATAAGGACGAACCAGGGGGTCGGGTCGTCTCTTGGGAGCTTTTTTCTTAGGCTTTCGCCTCGCCGATGTGCTAGCCTGGCAGCTCGCAAACAATCTTTCCAAGCGTATTTTCTCCGCCTCATCAATAACGTATTCCGTCGGCTCGGCCTTGAATTCTGCAAGGGCTCTCTGAATCAAAGCTGCCTCGGCATCCGCCTCTGCATCAAATGCTTCGTCTATCAGGGATGGGAGGACAATCTGCAGTTGACCCTGCGGAAAACTAGGCTCGGCTGGCTCGGAAGTCTCTGGAGATAAAACCATCTTGCGACCCAGCAGTGAAGCAGAAGTTGCCGAACCAATAGAATCTTCCAGCTCGGCGATATGAGACATTGAGGATTTTTGGCTCGGTGATATAAGAACAAGGAATCTGGCTCGGAAACAAACTGAACACTTAGCAAAAATTTGGAAATAATTTTGGTTCGGAGACAGAGAAGATTGAAGATGGCTCAAGCGTCCACCGTGGAAGTTTGAAGATGACTCGGAAAATGCAAGATCTCGCCGGAAAAGTTTGAAGATGGATCGGAAAACACAAGAAGACGCCGAGCCACGTTTGAAGATGGGTCGGAAAATTCAATAGTGGCGGCGGTGGAACAGAAAAATCGATGAAACCCTAGCCAACTACTTAAACAAAAAAAGTGAAAAGAGGAGAGAGAAGAGAGCCACCTGATTTTTCGGAAATGAAGAGAAGTGAGTTATGAGGAAGTGAGGCAAAGATCTGAATATAAAGAAGCATGGAATTACAGCGCGTGACGCCACGCAGCCTCGGGAACATGCGAAACGCTTACGGTTCCCAATAAAGTTGTAATCATGATAAGAGATACTTCAAGACAACTTTGTTACCGAGCCAAAGGCAAATCACATGTTGGGTTGGTTCGGCAAATATCGGAGGAGGACGGCTCGGCGAAATAGCAGTCCAAGAAACAGCAAGATAACGACCAGAACAGTTTGGTCAAATGAATAACAACTTGCTCGGCAGCATGAAAAGTGTCGGTCGGCAAAATGGAAACGAATATATCACAGGCCAAAGTAGTTGGGAACGCAATTGAAGACGAATCAGCAGCACGATTCGGCTCGGCAATCCAAAGAATGCTGATCTCGATCCTGACTCTTCACCTCGGCACTATTACTAATAATACTGCTGAGCTGGGGGGCTAACTGTTGGGGTCAGTTTTCACCCCATCGAGATCAACTGCTAAAAACACTAAGTATGGGAAAAAGCCTAGGCGACAAGCTAAAACATTAGAAGACGAGCCAAACTTGGCTCGGCGGCAAGACAGCAGGAAGAAACAGTGACGAGCCAAACTTGGCTCGGTAGCAAAGGAGAAGAGAGGACGAGCCAAACTTGGCTCGGCGGCAAGACAGCAGGAAGAAACAGTGACGAGCCAAACTTGGCTCGGTAGCAAAGGAGAAGAGAGGACGAGCCAAACTTGGCTCGGCGGCAAGACAGCAGGGAGAAGCAGTGACGAGCCAAACTTGGCTCGGTAGCAAAGGAGAAGAGAGGACGAGCCAAACTTGGCTCGGCGGCAAGACAGCAGGGAGAAGCAGTGACGAGCCAAACTTGGCTCGGTAGCAAAGGAGAAGAGAGGACGAGCCAAACTTGGCTCGGCGGCAAGACAGCAGGGAGAAGCAGTGACGAGCCAAACTTGGCTCGGTAGCAAAGGAGAAGAGAGGACGAGCCAAACTTGGCTCGGCGACAAGACAGTATGAAGAAGTGGTGATGAGCCAACATCTTGGCTATGCAGTATGGAGAAGTGGTGACGAGCCAACATCTTGGCTAGGCAGCAGGAAGAGGCAGTGACGAGCCAAACTTGGCTCGGCGGCAATGCAGCATGGAGAAATGGTGACGAGCCAACATCTTGGCTCGGTAGCAAGGAGTAATGACGAGCCAACATCTTGGCTAGGCAGCAGGGTGAAATGGTGACGAGCCAACATCTTGGCTAGGCCGCAGGAAGAAGAAGTGACGAGCCAACATCTTGGCTAGGCAGTGAAATGAGTAGGAGACGAGCCAAATACTTGGTGACGAGCCAACATGTTGGCAAACCAGCAGAACGGTGACGAGCCAACCTGTTGACGAACCAAAACCCTCAGCTCGCCGATGACCCAGCGAAGCAACGAGCCCAATACTTTATTGGGTCGAGACAACGAGCCATAAGAGATTGGTGGGCCAAGATGACAAGCCTAGGAAAGAAGCCCACATCCGAGCCAGAGAGAGAGTTTTCCAAATACCTTTAGGAAACAGGCCTAGCCGACTTATTTTGTGTATAAATAGACGATGTGCCTCTCTGAAAGAGAGGATCCGAAAATTGACCTAGCAAAACGCTTATCACTTTACAAACAGCTTTCGAAACAGCTTGAATAAAACCTCCATCTTTGGATCTCAGTTTCTTGGTTTCTTTACATAGAAGTTTGTCGAATCCCTAAATCTCTTTACAAGTTTTGGTTGTGCGAGTTTCGACTCCCTAAATATTTTGGCGACGAGCCAAAAACCCTGGTGGCGCGCCAAGATAACGGTGACGAGCCAAACATTTTTGCGACGGGCCAAACATTTTGGCGACGAGCCAAAATACCTGGTGGCACGCCAAGATAACGGTGACGAGCCAAATATTTTGGCGACGAGCCAAACATTTTGGCAACGAGCCAAAACACCTGGTAATGCGCCAAAATATTGGCGACAATCCAAACAGGTGATAGGCTAAACAGATAAAGATCCAGATAAGACAAAGAGACGACGAGCCGGATCTCTGGTGACCCAGGGAAGCAGCAAGCCCAACATCTTGTTGGGCTGAGGCAACGAGCCACAAGAGGTCGGTGGGCCAAGTTAGCAAGTCGAAGTAAGAAGTCCACACCCGAACCGACTTAGACAAACCAGAGAGGAAAGGAAATCCCAAAGAATAAGGAAGTTTTCCTTTATCGTTTAGGAAGAGGCCTAGCCGACTTATTTTTGTATAAATAGACATGTACCCCTTTGAAAAAGGGATCCGCAATTTGACCTAGAAAATACTTGTTATTCTCTGCAACAGTTTTCTAAAACAGCTTGAATAAAAATACCATCTTTGGATCTCTGTTCTTGTGTTTTTTTTCATAGAAGTTATTCGAATCCCTAAATTCTCCTTACAAAATTTAGTTTTGCGAGTTTCGACTCCCACAATTTGGCGCCGTCGAGTCAAAAAAATTTTGACACTTAAGAACCACCAGATACGAGATCTGAAATGATGACTACCGATGGAGAATGAAGCGGCGAAGATGCGAGCAACACTGGCCCCGACCTTCCTGGAGCAAGAACCAATCCACCCCCGGCAAACACGGAGGGAGCTTCAGAAATGCTGACAGAGTTGAAGAACATGATGACCACGTTGCTGAAGAAGGCGAAGGAGCAAGACAAGTTGAATAACTCGCTAACGGAAAAAATTGAGACACTGACGACAGAGAGCCGAGCCAGAAACTCACGACTCGGAGGCATGGTTTCGATGATGAATCCACCTGCCAGTGGAATCACTGGACGACTTGGCTTAAACCCAATGGCCCTGGATTTTTCAACACCACGCGACGCACCGAGGACTTTGGGAGGACTGCTACCGCCACATCCAACCTACAAACAAACACTCGCAGCGACCAGATCAAATATCACCGATCCACCTTGACTGATTCGAGAAGCAAAAGGAGCCAGCAATGGACATAACCAACACACCAACGGTGGGTCTGCTGCAACAATCATCCTCGACGAGGAGGGATGCCAAGAAAGAGACCACAATACGGAGAATCTCGCTGACAAGGGATTCACACCAATAATGACGGGAGCCCAAACCAGGAAACGCGACGCCAACCGAGCCAAGAACTTAGCAGAGGAGGAGGAAATATCCTATGGGTCCAACAGGCGCAATACGCTGACGAACCAAGAATGACGAGCCGAGCCCATAGAGAAGAGCTAGATGAAATCCGAGCCTCTTTGGATTGTGCTACTGCTGAGGTGAGAGCCGTCCGATCACAGGTACACAAGGCAACCATTAAAGTCCCGGAGATCGACCGCATACTAGAGGAAGCACATAATACGCCGTTTACAGTTCGGATTACCGAGGCAAGGATCTCCGACCCCGGAAAGATCAAAGCTCCAGTTTATGAAGGGACTTCCGACCCGAAAGAGCACATAATGGCATTCATTATAGCAATGGGCCGAGCCATTTTAGGGAAAGGGAGAGAGATGCCGGTTTCTGCCTTCTATTTGTGGAGCATCTAAAAGGCGCAGCCCTCCAATGGCTTTCTAGACTGGAGCAGAACTCCATTGACGATTTCCAGCAGCTCTCTACCGCCTTCCTAAAATATTACTCCATGTTTATGGATCGAGGAACCTCTGATGCCGATCTCTGGACATTAACTCAGGGGCCTATGGACTCAGTACGAAGTTTCATGGGAAGATTCAAAGCAGTGATGTCAAAGATCGAAGGCGTAAGCGACAAGGCAGCCCTGCTCGCATTAAAAAAGTCACTGGGTGTAAGAATCGGAGTTCCGAAAAGAAATCGCTTTGAATGCACCATTATCAATCCAAGACGCGCTGCACCGAACCTCATATTTCATAGTCAACGAAGAAGAAATGAAAGTATTGTCTCAGAAATACGGAGTGGCCAAAGCGACGAGCCGTTCCTTCCAAATTTTGAACACACCGCCTCAAAGGAAGAGTAATCAAGGAACCGGATACGTACACCATGAGAAACCCAATTTCGGAGAAGCCCATAACTATCAAGTGGGAACAGGCCGAGGCAAATCTCCGTGGAATTCATGGACACGAAATCCGAATTCTTACGACGAAAAGGCCTACTGCGAGTATCATCGCATGCACGGACACTCAACCGCAAACTACCGAACCCTATGAATAAAGCTAGCGGCAAAACTAGTGGCCGGAGAGCTCGGCAATGCTGTCAGCCGGAAGGATTTCGTGCGAGAAGACGAGAAAGACGAGCCTAACCAGGCAAACCAAAACAGTGATCACCCCAAGCGAGGAAGGCGAGATGAAGAGGCGACATAGTCAGGCTCTCGGAGAAGAATAATCATGATAATGGGAGAATCACAATACTGTTCAGACACGGTGTCTTCAATAAAAGCATTCCAGCGGCAAGCCGATGCCAGTGTCAACTGGTAAGCACCGTCCAAACTTCTCAATGACGTAATCTCGTTCGAAGAAAGGGAAACCGCCAGCATTAACCGAACACATAACGACCCCCTCGTGATAGAATTGATCATGGACGATTACGACGTTGCCCGAGTTCTGATAAACATGGGAAACTCCGTAGATATAATCTTTCGAGAAACCCTCAGAAGGATGAACATCGACCTATCCAAAATCACAGCCACTTCAAAGCCTTTAACCGGATTCTCAGGAGAAACAACCATGATCCTTGGAACAATCAAGCTTCCCGTCCGCGCTGAAGAAGTTACCAAGATAGTGGACTTTTCGATTGCAGATAATCCTGGATCTACAATGTGATTATGGCCACCCCTGGATAAACTCTATGCGAGCCGTACCGTCAACCTACCACCTCTGCATTAAATTTCTGACCCCCGATGGAGTCAAAATAATTTGGGGGAACCAGAAAGAGTCCCGCATTTGTTTCCTAGCCGAGCATAAACTCCGGAACCCAGTCACCAAGCCGAACACCACAACCAAGCGAAAGAAGATGAAGACTAACAGGGAACCCGAAAAAGAGTTGGCAAAACTCTTATAGCAATTACAGATCACGGAGGATCGTGAGAGGAAGAGCAAACCCACTTACGACCATGTTAGTTCAGTGAACATTGACAACAATCACCCTGAGTATTGCGTCAAAATAGGAGCCGAGCTGAAGGACCCAATAAAGAGAGAGCTGATTTCTTTCCTCAAAAAGAACGTAAATACTTTCGCGTAGGCAGCCGAAGACATGCCCGACATCAGCATCGATGTAACATGCCACGAGCTGTACGTAGACCCGACTTTCAAACCAGTAAAATATAAAAGAAGAAAACTATTGGGGTCAGTTTTCACCCCATCAAGATCAACTGCTGAGAATACTAAGTATGGAGAAAAAGCCTAGGCGACTAGCCAAGTATCTGATGATGAGCCAAGTATCTGATGACGAGCCAAACATTAGGAAATGAGACAACATCTTGGCTCGGCGTCAGGAAGAAACGATGACGAGCTGTAATCCCTAGCTCGGCACCTCGGCGTCAGGAAGAAAGGATGATGAGCTGTAATCCTTAGCTCGGCACCTCTGCATCAGGAAGAAAGGATGACGAGCTGTAATCCCTAGCTCGGCACCTCGGTAGCAGGGAGGAGTAGAACGAGACGAGCCAACATCTTGGCTCGGCAGCAGGAGAAAGTAATGACGAGTCAACATCCAGCTCGGCGACATGAAGAAGGAGTGACGAGCCAAACACCTGGCTCGGAGATAGAGGAAAGATGAAGACGAGCCAAACACTGGCTCGGAGGTAAGGAGAAGACAAGCTAAACACTTGGCTCGGCAACAGAGACCAACAGTCAGTGACGAGCCAACATGTTGGCAAACCAACAAACGGTGACGAGCCAACATGTTGGCAAACCAACAAACGGTGACGAGCCAACATGTTGGCGAACCAACGAACGGTGACGAGCCGACATGTTGGCAAATGAACGAACGGTGACGAGCCAACATGTTGGCAAACCAACGAACGGTGACGAGCCAACATGTTGGCAAACCAACTCCCTGGCTCGGCATCAAGGAGAAATGGGCAACGAGCCGGCCTATCGATGACCCAACAAAGCAACAAGCCCAGCATCTGGATGGCGAGAGCTACAATACATTGGTGGGCCGAGGCGACAAGGCAGAGGAAGAAGCCCACGAAAACCAGAGAAAGGAAATCCCGAAGAATAAGGAATTTTTCCTTATTCGCTTAGGAAGAAACCTAGCCGACCTATTTGTGTATAAATAGACGATGTACCTCTTTGAAAAGAGGATCCGAAAATTGACCTAGAAAAACACTTGTTATTCTTTGCAACAGCTTTCAAAACAGCTAAGATAATAAAAAACCATCTTTGGATCTCTTTTCTTGGTTTCTTTACATAAAAGTTTGTCGAATCCCTAAATTCTCCTTACAAGTTTTGGTTGTGCGAATTTCGACTCCCACAATTTGGCGCCGTCTATGGGGAGTCTCAAACTCTGACACCTAAGAACCACCGAATACGAGATCTGAAGCGATGACTACTGATAGAGACCGAAACGGCGGTGACACAACCAACACTGGCATCAATCTTCCTGGAACAAGGACCAACCCGCCGCCAGCAAACACGGAAGGAACGTCCGAAACGCTGACAGAGATGAGAAACATGATGACCACGTTGCTAAAAAAGGCCGAGGAACAGGATAAGCTGAATAGCTCGCTGACGGATAAAATTGAGACTCTGGCAACGGAGAGCCGAGCCAGAAAAATTCGATCCGGAGGAATTGGTTTGGCTACGAACCCACCTGTTAGCGGGATAACCAGACGGCTCAGTTTAAACCCAATATCCCTGGATTTTTCAACACCACGTGACGTACCAAGGACGTTGGGAGGATTGCCACCACCATATCCCATCAACGAACAAACACCCGCGGCATATCACCGAGCCACCTCGACTGGTTCGCGGAGCAAGAGAAGCCACCAGAGGGCGTGACCAACGCATCAACGATGGTTCGGCTGCAACAATTGTCCTTGACGAAGAGGGGCACGTGGAAGGAGATCACAATACGGAGAATCCCGCTGACGAAGCGTTTGCACCAACACCGACGGAAGCCCAAGCCAGCAAAGGCGACATCAATCTGAATCAAGCCAGGAGCTTAGCAGAAGAGGAAGAAAATCTCCTGTGGGTACGAAAGGCACAATACACTGACGAACCAAGAACAACGAGCCGAGCCCATAGAGAAGAGTTGGACGAAATCCGAGCCTCCTTGATTCGAGCCACTGGTGAGATGAAAGCCGTCCGATCCCAGGTGCACAAGGCAACTAGTAAAGTCCCGAAGATTGACCGTGTACTGGAGGAAGCACACAATACACCGTTTACAGCCCGAATTATTAAAGCAAAGATCTCCGACCCAGGAAAGATCAAAGTCCCAGTCTACGAAAGAACAACCGACCCAAAAGAACATATAACGGCGTTTATCATAGCAATGGGCCGAGCCAATTTCAGAGAAAGGGAGAGAGATGCCGGTTTCTGCCTCATATTTGTGGAGCATCTGAAGGGTGCAGCCCTCCAATGGTTTTCAAGATTAGAGCGGAACTCCATTGGTGATTTTCAGCAGCTGTCTGCCGCCTTCCTAAAGCATTACTCCATGTTTATGGATCGAGGAGCCTCAGATGCCGACCTATGGACATTGACTCAAGGGCCTACAGAGACATTACGAAGCTTCATAGGAAATTCAAAGCAGTGATGTCAAAATTCAAAGACGTAAGTGACAAGGCCGCGGGGCTCACTTTAAAAAGGGCTCTGTGGTACGAATCCAAATTTCGAAAAGAGATTGCTCTGAACACACCACTATCAATCTAGGATGCACTGCACCGAGCCTCGGATTTCATAGTCAACGAAGAAGAGATGAAGGTTTTGTCTCAAAAATATGGAGTCGCCAAAGCGACGAACCGTCCTTTCCAAACTCCGAACCAACCGCCTCATAAGAATAATATTCAAGGAAACGGATATGTACACCACGAGAAACCCAATTTCGGAGGAGCCCACAACTACCAGCTGGGAGCAGGCCGAGGTAAAACACCATGGAACACCTGGACACGAAGTCAAAGTTCGTACGACTAAAAAGCTTACTGCGAGTATTATCACATGCACGGTCATTCAACTGCCAACTGCCGAACCTTGGGAATGAAGCTTGCGGCGAAGCTAGTGGCCGGAGAGCTCGGTAACGCAATCAGCCTGAAGAACTTCGTGCAAGAAGATGAAAAAGATCAGCCGAACCAGACAATAAAAATGATGATACCCCCAAGCAAGGAAGACGAGATGACGAGGCGACGCAGTCAGGTTCTCGAAGAAGAATAAATATAATAATGGGTGGATCCAATACTGTTCGGACACGGTGTCCTCTATCAAAGCTTTCCAGCGACGAGCCAATGCAAGTGTTAACTGGTCAGCACCTTCCAAACTTCATAACGATGTTATCTCGTTCGAAGAAAGAGAAAACACCGGCATCGACCGACCACATAATGACCCCCTCGTGATAGAATTGATCGTAGATGACTATGACATCGCCCGACTTCTGATTGATACAGGAAGCTCCGTAGATGTGATCTTCTGGGAAACTCTCAGAAGGATAAACATAGACCTAGCCAAAATCACACCCGCGCCGAAGCCTCTAACTGGATTCTCGGGAGAAACGACCATGACCCTTGGAACAATTAAACTTCCTGTCCGAGCCGAACAGGTAACCAAGATAGTGGAGTTTTTGGTCGCAGATCATCCTGCGATCTACAATGTGATCATGGGTACACCCTGGATAAACTCGATGCGAGCCGTACCATCGACTTATCACCTCTGCATCAAATTTCCAACCCCTGGGGGAGTCAAAACAATTTGGGGAAATCAAAAAGAGTCCCGCATTTGTTTCCTAACCGAGCATAAACTCAGGAACCCCGTCACAGAAACCACCACCAAGAAGAACGTAAACACCTTCGCTTGGGAAGCAGAAGACATGCCCGGCATCAGCATCGACGTGACATGCCACGAGCTACATGTGGACCCAACCTTTAAGCCAGTCAAACAGAAAAGACGAAAACTTGGTCCGGACAGAGCACAAGCAGTGAATGACGAGGTGGAAAGATTACTACGCGTGGGATCAATAGTCGAAGCGAAGTCCCCAGACTGGCTCGCTAACCCGGTGGTGGTTAAGAAGAAAAATGGGAAATGGCGTGTATGCGTGGACTTCACTGACCTAAACAAAGTCTGCCCAAAAGACAGCTTTCGACTACCACATATTGATCGATTGGTGGAAGCAACAGCAGGAAACAAACTCCTTTCGTTTATGGACGCCTTCTCTGAATACAACCAAATCCTAATGAACCCAGACGATCAAGAGAAGACGGCGTTCATCACAGACCGCGGGATATATTGCTACAAAGTGATGCCGTTCGGTCTCAAAAATGTCGGAGCAACTTACCACCGATTAGTGAACCGAATGTTCGCTGGCCAACTGGGGAAGACGATGGAAGTTTACATAGACGGCATGCTGGTGAAGTATTTAGAAGAAAAGGATCACGTAGCTCACCTTGAAGAATGTTTCGAACGACTGAATCTACATAAGATGAAACTAAACCCAACCAAGTGCAGATTCGCAGTCACGTCCGGAGAGTTCCTAGGGTATCTGGTCACCCACCGTGGAATCAAAGCCAACCCAAAGCAGATTGACGCGCTCATACAAATGATGTCACCAAAGACAAAGCATGAAGTCCAGAGGCTAACAATCGACTGATCAGTGTCTGCCTTTCTACGATACACTACGTGGGAACAAGAAGTTCGAATGGAAAATAAAATGCGAGCAGGCGTTTCAACAGCTAAAAGAATACCTAGCCAGCCCTCCAATACTTACGAAATCGGTGGAAGGCGAGCCACTTTTTCTATACACGGCCGTTTCGGCCACGGCAGTGAGTGGTGTGCTCATCAGGGAAGAGCGCAGCGAGCAGAAGCCTATTTTCTATGTTTGCCAAACTCGCACTGACGCTGAAACCCGGTATCCACGGATGGAGAAGCTGGCATTGTCTGTGATAATGTCCGCACGAAAACTGAGACCATACTTCCAGTCACATTCGATTGTGGTTTTGACTACCTTCCCACTGCGATCCGTCTTGCATAGCCCTAGCCAGTCTGGGAGCTAAGTATTACAACACCAACGTCAGAAGTCGCAAGTTCAAAGAAGGTGATCTGGTTCCCCGCAAAAATTTTCAGAACACAGCCGAAACGAACGCTGGCAAACTAGGAGCAAACTGGGAAGGACCCTACAAAATCACCAAGGCAGTTCGACCAGGAGTATACGAGCTCTCAAACATGTATGATATTCCGATACCAAGATCTTGAAACGCAATGCACCTAAAAAGGTATTACCACTAAATCACTTCGCATGAACTACGGGACGACTTGATCCCTGAAAAGGGTACGTAGGCAGCTCGTCTTCGGATGGGTTCAGTTGTCCCCCTCCTTAAAAAAAGGAGGGGGGGGAGTGGGTACGTATACATCTATACTCCCATATCTCGCATCACTCTTCAAAGAGAATAACTTCAAACTCTTTCTAACGCAAAACTCGTGTCACTTAGCCTACACAAATCACATCTTTACATCCTTCACGGATATTCATCACCTCGTCTGTTGCTGGCCACAACAGATGGACAACCACATCCTTTGCGGATTTTAAACCACTATCTCTATATGGGATAAGATTCTCAACACCCTCTTACGGGTAACAAAGCGCACTATATAAATTCTGACCGGGTATATCCTGGTCTAATATCCGAAAGGTATATCCTGGATGATATTCTTACAAGTTTATCTTTGAGAGGGACCCGTAAGTCAAAAACTCGCAAGTCTTAACACTCAGATTAAACTCTAAAACCCAGTAAACGCCTCTTGGTACACTGGTCGCGAACATCTCAGAAACATGATACTAAACCTAAAAAGTTAGTATGAGATTTTAGACATGTTTCATTGTCAAAAGAACGGGAATGTAAGTCGGAACACCGCAAACCCTAAAACTGACAACAAAAGCTCTCAATACAAATACAACCATATTTTTAGAGACAAGACGGTTTGCAACATCACACCAAAATGGTGTTAAACACTTAAGCGAAGTATAAGCAGAAAATCCAAGCAAAAGGGAGTTACGCCTACAAACGGCAGTCATTACAAAAAGGGGTGGATAAAGCCATCCATGCACTTGTTCTCAATGATACCGAACAAAAGAAAGAAAAGAGTTAAGTTAAAGAAACATAGAGAAAGAGATCATTCGAGTGGATCTAGCTCGGCAGGTTTCTCAACAGCAAGAGCAGCAATCCCAGGTGTACCGGCGTTCGAGCCTGAAAAATCTGCAACACCAACGTTCGCCGCCGCATTCTCCACTGGTTCAGTCCCTAACAGAGTGCCTGTTGAATCTGAGGAAACAGGAGAAAGCGTCAGATCTTTCTTCAGCTCGGCCTCAATCTTCTCGAACTCATCAGCCGCCTCGGCCAGATCAGCTCTTCCAGCCCGTCAGTTTCGCCACCTCGGAGTCGAGGGCAGGCGCATCCTCTTTTTGTAGAATTTCGAGCAACTGAAGGTTGCTGTCAACCTGGGCCAGATCGAGCTCCTTCTCTTTCGCCTCTCTCAGCTCATCAATTTTCTTCTCAATCTTAGCAAGCCGCTCCTGAAATCCCTCGGACATCTCCCGCCTCGCTGCCTTCTGAGCCTTCTTCACATCCGCCTCGTGCAAAGCATTTACGGCAGTGAGTTGCCTCTTCAAGGATTTAATTTCGGTAGCTTTTGGAGCGATCCAACCTCATAGCCAGGTCGCCGGTCTTGTTCCATTCGTCCTTGAGGTATGCTTTCTCCCTCTCAATAGCTTCAATTCGAGCTGAAGCTGTTGCTAGCTCGGCGGCATGAGTACTCTCCAGCTCGGCGACTCTGTTCTTCAAGAAGGACGCGTCTTTTTGGGCATCTTCAATCCGGCGCCTATCCTTCCTCATGTCTTGCTCGAAAGCAGCGACAATCTTGTTAATAGACGCGACGAACTAGTCGTAAAAACAAACAGTCAGCTCTCTTGTTTTATTACTTGACAAAAAATTCAGTCTACAAACATACCTTGGTGCCTCGGAGCGACATATCAGTGTACAGGTCGCCATGAGTCAGAACATCAACAGGCGACAGTCTATCACCCGAGCAGTGAACCTGCGAGAAGAGAGTCGCTGAACCTTCAGCGTCATTACAGATCGGCGCAGATCCTTCTTGTCTAAAAGATGCTAGTGTTGGCTCGGCTGGAGTTGGATCGGCTGGTTTTTGGCGTTTTCTTTTTTCTTTGGCTTTAGTTTTTTCTGCGTCAGGCTCGGCGGCAGCACGTTTCTTTTTGCCATCTTTATGTTGAGACAAAACCGAGCTAGAAGGCCTGATAATCGCAACAAGAGCCGAAGCCATTTCCCTAGCCTCAGCTTCGAGAGTTGGAGGCTCGGGGAGAATTTGCTGTTCTGTTCCAGTTTCGACGTCGCCAACCTTTTCAGTAGTCAGCTCAGCAACCCGTTCAGCCCCATCAAGAGCTCGGCTAGCTTCGTCTTTTTGTTTCTTCTATTTCAGAGCTTGTTTGTCGCAGATCATCATCCTCTTTCCCATAGCTTTTGGTCGGAAGTTTTGTGGTAGGGATTCAGGCTCCAAACTGTCTGATACTTCAGCGCTGGGGAAGATGGCTCCGGCTTTTTCAACTCTCCTTAGGGAAAAGTGATTTTCCCAATGACACTTCCCTGCAGCAAGCGTATCCCGAAGCGTAAGCGTATCTTCTGGGAAATGTGGGAGAATTTGCCGAACTACAGAAACAAAGAAAAAAGGAGGCAGCGGTCAGTTCGCTTCGGAATAAAAAAACAACAAAAAACAATAGGCTTCCCGAAAATCTATGGCTCGCCCACCAATAGTTCCCCATTCAGTTTTAGCATGACAGACACATCTGGCTTCTACCGTAGCGTCATTAAGGGGAACAAAGAAAAAGTAGCTCCCCCAGTCGCTATCTTTGCTTCGGAAGTCTTCGATAATTTTTCTCTGCTTCTTGTTAGAGATATAGTAGGCTCGGAAGTTTTTGATATTCCGGAATTCAAGAAACTGCCGAAGATGGGAAACGCGAACGGTCACGTCACACTCATAATTCCCCGAGGATTAATTTGGCCTGGCGCTAACCCATGTTTGGATAAGAAGCGGATGATCAATCCAGGAATTGGAAACCAAAGCAGGCTTTGGTAGAAGAAACTCTCATAAAGGGAAAAACACCCAGACGGCGGAGTTTCAGCTCGGTCTGTAGAGGTAGGAACAATCAAATCAACATCCTCCGAAATATTGAATCGATGTCTCAATGCTTCCAAGGATTCAGCTGTGCACAGAGACGAACGAGGCGGGTCAGGTCGCCTCTTACGAATTTTCTTCTTAGGCTTTCGCCTCGTCGATGTGCTAGCCTGAAAGCTCGCAAACAGTCTCTCCAATTGCACCTTTTCTGCCTCGTCAATAACATATTCTGTTGGCTCGGCTTTGAATTCTTCGAGAGCTCTCTGAATCAAAACTGCCTCGGCATCTGCCTCGGCGTTAAGATTTTCATCAACCAGAAGCGGACCAACAAGCTGCAGCTGACCCAATGGAGGACTTGTCTCGACCGGCTCGGAAATCTGAGGAGATAAAACCATTTTGCGACCCAGCAACGAAGCAGTGTTGGCCGAACCAATAGAATCCTCCAGCTCGGTGATATGAGACACTAAGGATTTTGGCTCGGAATCAAACTAATACTTAGTAATAAAAATTGGAGAGATCTTGGCTCGGAGACGCACTTGATACGAGGAATTTTGGCTCGGAGGCAGAAAAGATCGAGGCAGCAACGCGACCCAGATGGTGATGGATCGGAAAATTCGAGCACCCGCCGCAGAAGTTTGAAGATGGATCGGAAAAAACAAAGCCTCGCCGAGCCACGCTTGAAGATAGATCGGAAAATTCGAAGTGGCGGCGGCGGAAGAGTAGAATCGATAAAAACCTAGCCGAAACTTGAAAATAAAAAGAGAGAAAAGAAGAGAGAGAAGAGAGCTACCTGTTTTTTTGGAAATGTGGAGAAGTGAGTTATGAGGAGTGAGACATGGATCTGAATATAAAGACACGTGGAAGCACAGCGCGTGATGCCAATAAAGTTATAATCATGATGAGAGATACTTCAAGCCAACATTATCGCCGAGCCAAGGATGAATAACTTCATTGGGATGGTTCGGCAACATATCAGAAAAGATGGCCCGGCAGCATGACAAGATGAATTGGCAGCACGACAAGGATCAACTGCTGAGAATACTAAGTATGGATAAAAAGCCTAGGCGACGAGCCAAGTATCTGATGATGAGCCAAGTATCTGATGACGAGCCAAACATTAGGAAATGAGACAACATCTTGGCTCGGCGTCAGGAAGAAACGATGACGAGCTGTAATCCCTAGCTCGGCACCTCGGTCGCAGGGAGGAGTAGAACGAGAGAGCCAACATCTTGGCTCGGCAGTTGGAGAAAGTAATGACGAGTCAACATCCAGCTCAGCGACATGAAGAAGGAGTGACGAGCCAAACACCTGGCTCGGAGATAGAGGAAAGATGAAGACGAGCCAAACACTGGCTCGGAGGTAAGGAGAAGACAAGCCAAACACTTGGCTCGGCAACAGAGACCAACAAACGGTGACGAGCCAACATGTTGGCAAACCAACAAACGGTGACGAGCCAACATGTTGGCAAACCAACGAACGGTGACGAGCCAACATGTTGGCGAACCAACAAACGGTGACGAGCCAACATGTTGGCAAACCAACAAACGGTGACGAGCCAACATGTTGGCAAACCAACTCCCTGGCTCGGCATCAGGGAGAAATGGGCAATGAGCCGGCCTATCGATGACCCAACAAAGCAACAAGCCCAGCATCTGGATGGGGAGAGCTACAAGACATTGGTGGGCCGAGGCGACGAGGCAAAGGAAGAAGCCCACGAAAACCAGAGAAAGGACATCCCGAAGAATAAAGAAGTTTTCCTTATTCGCTTAGGAAGAAACCTAGCCGACCTATTTGTGTATAAATAGACGATGTACCTCTTTGAAAAGAGGATCCGAAAATTGACCTAGAAAAACACTTGTTATTCTTTGCAACAGCTTTCAAAACAGCTAAGATAATAAAAAACCATCTTTGGATCTCTATTCTTGGTTTTTTTACATAGAAGTTTGTCGAATCCCTAAATTCTCCTTACAAGTTTTGGTTGTGCGAGTTTCGACTCCCACTAAAACTTGGGCCAGAAAGAGCACAAGCGGTGAATGACGAGGTGGAAAGATTACTCTGCGTCAGATCAATAGTCGAAGCAAAGTACCCGGATAGGCTCGCTAACCCTGTAGTGGTAAAGAAGAAGAACGGAAAGTGGCGCGTGTGCCTGGATTTCACCGATCTGAACAAGACTTGCCCAAAGGATAGTTTCCCGCTTCCACATATCCATCGATTGGTGGAAGCCACAGCGGGCAACAAACTCCTTTCGTTTATGGATACTTTTTCCAGATACAACCAGATCCTAATGAACCCAGATGATCAAGAAAAGACAGCGTTCATCACGGACCGCGGAATATACTGCTACAAAGTGATGCCATTCGGTCTCAAAAATGCTGGAGCACCTTGCCAGCGATTGGTGAACAGGATGTTCGCCGACCAACTTGGGAAGACGATGGAAGTTTATATAGAAGACATGCTGGCGAAGTCTTTGGAAGAAAGAGATCACATAGCTCATTTAGAAGAGTGTTTCAAGCAAATGAACCATGAAGCTCAACCCGACATAGTGCAGATTTGCGATGACGTCCGGAGAGTTCCTCGGATACCTGGTCACTCACCGTGGGATTGAAGCCAACCCAAAGCAGATTAACACGCTCATAAAAATGGTGTCGCCGAAAACAAAGAGCAAAGCCCAGAGCTTGACAGGCTGGGTCACCGCACTGAACCGGTTTATCTCACGATCAACCGATAAGTGTTTGCCTTTCTATAATACACTGGGTGGCAACAAGAAATTCGAATGGAAAGAAACATGCGAACATGCATTTCAACAGCTGAAAGAATACCTAGCCAGTCCTCCAGTACTTACGAAATGAGTGGAAGGCGAACAATTATTCCTTTACACGGCCGTCTCCGCAACAGCAGTAAGTGGAGTACTCATCCGAGAAGAGCGCAGCGAGCAGAAACCTATCTTCTACGTGAGCCAAACTCTCACCGACGCTGAAACCCGGTATCCGCAGATGGAGAAGTCTGCATTGTCTGTAATATTGTCCGCCCGGAAGCTGAGACCATACTTCCAGTCACATTCGATTGTGGTTTTGACTACTTTCCCTCTGCGATCCATCTTACACAGTCCTAGCCAGTCTGGAAGGTTGACAAAGTGGGCAATAGAGCTAAGCGAATATGACATCGAGTATCAGAGCTGAACCTGCGCAAAATCCCAAGTCCTTGCAGATTTCCTGATAGAACTCCCAGTAGAAGAAATAGAAGAATCAGCTCCAAGCCTAGTATGGACGCTCCACGCGGATGGATCATCATCAAAAAAAGGATCTGGGGTAGGCATACGTTTAACATCCCCAACAGGCGAAATCCTCGAGCAATCTTTCCACCTGGGTTTTCACACATCCAACAACGAGGTAGAGTACGAAGCCTTGATCGCAGGAATGAGACTCGCTCGTAGACTTAAGATTCGCACATCCAGGCTTACTGTGATTCGCAGCTGGTGGTCAACCAATTCAGCGGCAAGTACACAGTTAGAGACGACCGAATGGAAGCTTATCTGAAGAACTTCAAGGAACTGGCTGCACAGTTCGAAAAATTCACATTGACACGAATACTGCATGGGGAAAACACTTCGGCGGACGCATTAGCAGTACTCACATCCACCTACGATCCAGACTTGAAAAGGATAATACCAGTGGAATTCATCAAACTCCCAAGCATCAACCTTTCTGACACCGTGAACGCAATTACCCGCTCCCAAACAGCCAATCAAGCCAAATATACATCCGGGAGAATTTTTGCAGAAGAAAGCGGCGCTGACACTACCACTATGGAGGAAGACTAAAATAGGTCGCCCTCGGCTGAAAACAAAACGATCGAGGTAGAGGAAGAACCCAAAACAGATCCTCCAGCCGAAGATGAAGATGTCGAGATGGAGGAAGATCCACAACCAACATAAGTGGATTACGAATCCGACAAAGAATGGATGGGAGCAATTCGGGTATACATCATGGATGGTGAGGTACCATCAGTTAAGTGGGCCGCCCGAAAACTCAGAGTTCAAGCTGCTCGATACGTTATATTAGATGGAAACGTCTTTAAGTGCAGATTCTCAGGACCGCTGATGGCCTGCATCGAAGGTATCGAAGCTAGAAAAATCATGGAGGAAGTCCACAGCGGATCATGTGGCAACCACTCCGGCGGAAGAGTTTTTGCGATTAAGATCAAGCGTCACGGCTACTACTGGCCGACTATGGTGAAGGACTGCGAGAAGTTCTCCACTAAGTGCGAAAACTGCCAACGACATGCCCCGATGATCCATCAACCAACCGAACTGCTGTCATCAATCTCGGTGCCCTACCCTTTCATGAGATGGTCAATAGGTATTGTTGGACCTCTACATAGGTCTAAGCAAAAGAGATTTTTGCTAGTCTTGATGGATTACTTCTCCAAATGGGTCGAGGCAGATTCTTACGCCAACATAAAGGACGCCCAAGTCGAGCATTTCGTTTAGAAAAATCTTGTCCCGGCATGGAGTTCCATAAGAAATCATCACCGATAACGGCTCACAGTTTATCTCCACAAGGTTTGAAGCTTTCTGCGAAAAATGGAAGATACGGCTCAGCAAGTCTACGCCACGCTACCCACAAGGGAACAGACAAGCTAAAGCCGCAAACAAGACTATCTTTGATGGCCTCAAAAAATGCCTTGACGCAAAAAGGGACGCTGGGCGGATGAACTTGAAGGAGTGTTATGATCACATCCGACGACTCCACGACGAGCCACCGGAGAAACACCTTTCCCCCTTGTCTACGGTGCAGAATGCGTGATTCCACCCTAAGTGGAATTTCCCGGAGTCCGCCGCAGACTTCTTTTGGGGCAGGAAGGACTGAATCATCTCATGTTACTCGACGAATTGGACTTGGTAAACGAGCGATGAGACCAAGCGCTGATCCGGATTCAAAACTACCAGCAAACAACGGCTAAATATTACAACTCCAACGTCAGAAGTCGCAAGTTCAAAGAAGGCGACTTGGTTCTCCGAAAAGTTTTTCAGAACACAGCCGAAGCAAACGCTGGCAAGCTAGGAGCAAACTGGGAAGGACCTTACAAAATCACCGAGACAGTCCGACCGGGAGTATACGAGCTCGCTAACATGTCTGACGTTCCGATACCAAGGTCCTGGAATGCAATGCACCTAAAGAAGTACTATCACTAAGATACTTCACATGAACTACGGGACGGCTTGATCCCTGAAAAGGGTACGTAGACAGCTCGTCTTTGGACGGGTTCCGCTGTCTCCTCCTTAAAAAGGGGAGGAGAGTGGGTACGTATACTTCCATTTCTTGTATACTCCCATGTTTCGAAAATGCGATCTTTCGCATTACACTTATCAAAGAAAACGATTTCAAATTTTGAAGAACACAAACTCGTGTCACCTGATCTACGCAAATCACAACTCTAGATCCTTCGCGGATATTCTATCATTTGGCCTGTTGCTAGCCACAACAGACGAACTATCACATCCTTTATGGATTTAACCTTTATTCATATTAAAAATAAGGTTCTCCAATACCCTTTCACGGGTATAGAAGCGCGCTATATAAATTCAGACTAGGTATATCCCGGTCTAATATCCGAAAGGTATATCCTGAACGATATTCTTACAAGTTGACCTTCGAGAGGGACCCATAAGTCGAAAACTCGCAAGTCTTAAAACTCGAAGTAAACTCTTAAACCAGTAAACACCTCTTGGTACACTGGTCATAAACATCTTTGAAGCATAATACTAAACTCACCAGTTAGTATGAGATTTTAAATATGTTTCATTGTCAAAGAACAGGAATGTAAGTCGGAATATCGCAAACCCTAAACTGACGACGAAGCTCTTAAAACCCGGTGACCATATGTTTTCTAACATGATGGTGCGCAACATATCACACCAAAGCAACAAAAAAATACGCAAACGAGAACATAAGCAAAAAATCCAACAAAGATAAAAGGTGTCACGCCAATAGACTGCAGCTATTACAAAAAGCAGTAATACACAGAAAAGAAACTAAGTGGATAAAGCCGTCTAGGCACTCGTGTTAAAAATACTAAAGAAAAGTTTCGAATTAAAAAAACATGAAGAGATAGATCATTGGCGAGGATCCAGCTCGGAGGTCATTTCATTAGCGAGATTGGCGACTCCGGGTGTGCCGACATTTGAGCCTGCAAAGTCTGTAACTCCGGCTTTTGCTGCTGTATTCTCCGTTGGTTCGTTCCCAAGGAGAGTGTCTACGGAGTCAGAGGAAACCGATGAAAGCGTCAGATCTTTTTTTAGCTCGGCCTCGATCCTCTCAAACTCATCATTCGCGTCGGCCAAATTTACTCTCCATTCTGCCAACTTTGTCACCTCGGAGTCCAGAGCAGGCGCATCGTCCTTCTGCAGAATCTTGAGCAACTGTAGGTTGCTGTCAACCTGGGCTAGATCGAGCTCCTTCGCTTTCGCCGCCTTCAGCTCGTTGATGCTCTTTTCAATCTTAGCAAGCCGCCCCTGAAACTTCTCCACCGTCTCTCGCCTGGCCGACTTCTGGGCTTTTTCACATTTGACTCATGCAAGGCATGTGTGGCGGCGAGCTACCTTTTCAGAGACTCGATTTCGGCAACCTTCTTTTGGTTAGAGCGGTCCAACCTCATGGCTAAATCACCAGCCTTGTTCCACTCATCCTTGAGGAACGCTTTTTCCTTCTCAAGGGCTTCATTCCGAGCTGAGGCAGTTGCCAGCTCGTTAGCATGTCTATTCTCCAGCTCGGCGACCTTGCTCTTGAAGAAGGAGGCGTCTTTTCGGGCATCTTCGATCCGGCGCCTGTCCTTTCGCACATCTTGCTCAAAGGCGGCAACAATCTTGTTGATGGATGCGACGAACTGATTAAAGGGAAAAATCTTATTAGTACTTAGTCTTTTTACTCAGCAAAATATGCAATCTCCAAACATACCTTGGTGCCTCGGAGCGACATATCGGTGTATAGTCACCATGGGATAGCACATCAAGAGGCGGCAATCTATCTCCCGAGCAGCGGACCTGTGAGAAGAGAGTTGCTGAGGCTGCCTCGTCATTGCAGATTGGCTCGGATCCTTCATGCCTAAACTTTGGCGCTGGCTCGGTAGAAGTGGGATCGGTAGGCTTATGGCGTCTTTTTTTCTCTTGCTTTTCCTTAGCTTTTTCCTTGTCAGCTTTGGAGGTGGGACGTTTACTAGGAGTCAGCCTCTTGCCCTCATTGTGTTGAGATATCGTTGAGATAGAATGTCTGGTAACCGAAACAAGAGCTGAAACCACTTTCCTTGCCTCGGCGTCGAGAGTTAGAGGCTCGAAAAAGGTTTTTTGTTCTGTCCCGGCGTCAATCTGGCTAATCACCGCAGGGTTTAGCTTGATGATTTGCTCAACCCCATCAGCAGCTCGGCTAGCAGTTTCTTTTGGCTTCTTCTCCTTTAGAGCCTGTTTATCACGGATCGTCAGTCTCTTTCCCATAATTCTTTCCTGAAAATTTTGTGATAGAGATTCAGTTTCCGAGCTGTCAGATACTTCGACAACGGCAAAGATGGCTCGGGCTTTCTCGACTCTCTTCAGGGAAAAATTATTTTCCCAATGACACTTCTCTGCAGCAAGTTCCGAAGCATAAGCATATCTTCTGGGAAACGTGGGAGAATCCGCCGCACTGCAAAAAAAAAGAAAATAAATTGGCCAGCTCGCTGCGAGATAGAAACCTGATTGATCTCCTGAAAAGTCTACGGCTCGCCCACCAATAGTTCCCCACTCTGATTTGACATTGCGGACACAGTTGGCTTCTACTGTGGCGTCATTGATGGGAGCAAAGAAAAAGTAACTCTCCCAGTCTACATCTTTGTTTCAGAAGCCTTGAATAATCTTCCTCTTCTTCTTATTAGAGACATAGTAGCAGGTCTTGGAGTTTTTAATCTTTCGAAATTCAAGAAACTGCCGAAGATGGGAAACGCGAACAGTCACATCACATTCATAGCTCCGAACCAGAATCCCGACCAAGTGACGCATCCCTCGAGGAGGAATTTGGCTCGACGCTAATCCTTGCTTGGACAGAAAATGGATTATCAATCAAGGAATTGGAAACCATAGAAGACTTTGGTAAAAGAAACTCTCATAGAGAGTAAAGTGCCCAGGTGGCGGAGCCTCAGCTCGATCTGTTGAGGCAGGAACAATTAAATCAACGTCTTTTGAGATGTTGAATCGATACCTCAATGCTTGCAAGGATTCAGCGGTGCACAAAGACGAACCAGGGGGGTCAGCTCATTTCTTAGGAGTTTTCCTCTTAGGTTCTCGCCTCGTCAATGTGCTAGCTTGGTGGCTCGCAAACAATCTCTCCAACCGCACCTTTTTGGCCTTGTCAAGACTGTATTATGTTGGCTCGGCTTTAATTTCTTTGAGGGCTTTCTGTATCAAACTTACCTCGAAATCTGCCTCGGCATCAAAGGAATCATCAACCAAAGATGGAATATCAATCTGTAGCCGACCCAGCGGAGAAATAGGCTCGACTGGTTCGGTAACCTGAGGAGATAACACCATCTTACAACCTAGTAGTGCAGCAGAGTTTGCCGATCTAATAGAATCTTCCAGCTCGGCGGTATGCGACATAAGAGATCTTGGCTCGGAAACACACTGGATACTTAGCAAAAAAATTGAAGAAAATCTCGGCTTGGAGACGTGAGAGATCTAAGCAGCGCCGTGATCCAGATAACGATAGATCGGGAAATTCGTTAACTCACCGCAGGTGTATGAAGATGCATCGAAAAATGGAAGAAGTTGCCGGAAGAGTTTGAAGATGGATCGGATAAATTAAGAATCGTCGAGCCACGTTTGAAGATAGGTCGAAAAACTCAAAGATTCGGCGGCGGAAGAGAAGAAATCAACAATAACCTAGCCAAAACTTAAACATAAAAAAGGAGAAAAGAGGAGAGAGAAGAGAGCTACCTGTCTTTTCGGAAATTTGGAGAAGTAAGTTATGAGGAGTGGGTCAAGGATCTGAATATAAAGACGCTTAAAAGCACAGCGCGTGATACCACGCAACCTCGGGAACCAACAAAAACATTTACAGTTCCCAATAAAATTATGGTTTGTGATAAGGAGAAATATTCGGTCACCAAGCCAATATTATCGCCGAGCCAAGAACATATCAAAATTAGCAAGATGGCTCGGCAGTACAAAGATGGCTCGGCAGCCAGACAACCCATACAGCACGGTAACATCGGCTGCCAAGACAATTCAATAGCAATGCCAAACCAAATACGGATCGGCAGCCAGACAACCCAGACAGCACGGTAACGTCGGCTGGCAAGACAATTCAATAGCAATGCCGAACCAAAGATGGCTTGGCAGTCAGACAATCCAGACAGCACGGTAACGTCGGCTGCCAAGACAATTCAATAGCAATGCCAAACCAAAGATGGCTCGGCAGCCAGACAACCCAGACAGGAGGACAACGTCGGCTGCCGAGACAATTCAACGTAAATGCCGAACCAAAGACGGCTCGGCAGCCATACAACCTAGACAGCACGGCAACATCGGGTGCCAAGACAATTCGATAAATACTGCCGAACGAAAGACGGCTCGGCAGCTAGATAACCCAGAGTTTGGCAACGACAGTTGCCAAGGTAATTCGGTAATAATACCAAACCAAAGATGGCTCGGCAAAACGGCAGCCTGAACTACTCATTGATATGACTAGCCAAAACTGCTCGACCACACCCTCACTGTAACGCCTCGGCAGATAGAGATTTGTCAACCTCTCGACAACATCACGAGCAAAATCAACTCGGTAACACAAGCGACAAGGTAACTCGGCGGCAACATAAATCCGAACAGCTCGGCAGCATGTCAAAAGAAGATGGCTCGGCGACATGACATGCCAGTGTGGCTCGGTAACAAACACCTCGGAAAATATTCCCACGAAAGTGGTTCGGCAACGTAAGAAAAGTTGGATGTCAATCTCGGAGATGACCAACTTTCCCCTCGTCATCATCATCACTGACTCTGACGAGATGGGGGGCTAACTGTTGGGGTCAATTTCCACCCCATCGAGATTGACCACCGAAAATGGTTAAGTAAAGATTTTGGGCCTAACCAACTTTGGTGGTACGAGACGAACCAACAAACGGTGACGAGCCAACACGTCGGTGACGAACCAATGGTGATGAGCAAACATGTCGGCGACGAGCCAAAACACCTGGTGGCGCGCCAAGATAACGGTGACGAGCCAAAGTATGGGCGACGAGCCAAACATTTTGGCAACGAGCCAAAACACCTGGTGGAGCGCCAAGATAACGGGACGAGCCAAACATTTTGGCGACGAGCCGAACATTTTGGCGACGAGCCAAAACACCTGGTGGCGCGCCAAGATAACGGTGACGAGCCAAACATTTTGGCAATGAGCCAAAACACCTGGTAACGTGCCAAAATGTTGGCGACAATCCAAACAGGTGACAGGCTAAACAAATAAAGATCCAGACAAGACAAAGAGACGACGAGCCGGATCTCTGGTGACCTAGCAAAGCAGCAAGCCCAACATCTTTTTGGGCCGAGGCAACGAGCCACAAGAGGTCGGTGGGCCAAGTTAGTAAGTCGAAGTAAGAAGCCCACACCCGAACCGACTTAGACAAACCAGAGAGGAAAAGAAATCCCGAAGAATAAGAAAGTTTTCCTTTATCGTTTAGGAAGAGGCCTAGCCGACTTATTTTTGTATAAATAGACATGTACCCCTTTGAAAAAGGGTTCCACAATTTGACCTAGAAAATACTTGTTATTCTCTGCAACAGTTTTCTAAAACAGTTTGAATAAAAACACCATCTTTGGATCTCTGGTCTTGTGTTTCTTTTGTGTTTCTTTTCATAGAAGTTTTTCGAATCCCTAAATTTTCCTTACAAAATTTTGTTGTGCGAGTTTCGACTCCCACACACTTCACCTTCAAATTTAATTCTCATGGTCTCATTGGTAGGCTTCTCTTTACCATTGACGAAGCCGAGTAGCTTTTGACTTGATAAGAATGATTCAACCTGCATCTTCCACAACATATAGTTGGTTTCGTTGAGTTTGATAGTCACAAAGTTGCAAACAATGATGTGAGTAGAAAAGGGGTAAGAATCAAACGTTCCCTCTATTTGATGCTCTGATACCATGAAAAAATTTAGAAACTTAGGGTAAAATATACAGAAAGAGATTAATGAAGAAGATGTTGAAGAACACGTTTGTATTTTTCATTTCCAAAGTTATCAGCTTTACAATCAACTCATGCTTATCTCTTATACACATGTTCTACTTGTTAACCAAGCCTAGATCCGAATCTACTAATCACACTTGGACACATGACCTGTATACTCATTGCTTTTCATAAACGTTCCCTCTATTTTTCATGCTTATCTGTATTTTTTATTGTGGAGGCTCAACGATATATTGCAGGTGATCACTCAGAGTTGTCTTCTTGTCACGTGATGTTTTATGTGGGCTTTTTTTCCCTTTCCACTTAGGCTTGCAATTGGGCTTGATTGATAGCAGCCCACTACATCATTTAGCACACTCCTATATTGTTTTTCCCTCGTCTTTGTTTTGTGTATACACTTTCAATTACTTATATATGGAAATAATTTCATGTTCAAAAATGTTTCTTTAAATAATATATATATATATATATATAATTCTAAATAAATAATCAACATTATTAAAACTTAAATTAAATTACATATATAACATTGGAATTAATCAATAGAGAAATGAAAAAATATTCACATCGTAGCGCTGAAACTTGGGGCCAAAACATTTTTTGTTTTACTATTAAAAAGCAACATTGTGAGTTGGTATATTGAAATTCTATCACAATGTATGATTCAATAAAGTTTTTATTGTTTATCAATTACATACAATATGCGAATATAAATATGGGTAATGTCATAACGAGGATATTAATATAAACCATTAGCCTACATGTTATTGTCAATTTCAATATTTTTTAAATTACTTTTTATCAACATTCTTATTTTATCAACCAAACAACCTCATTCACTGTTACTTTTACCACTTCTTGTAATCCTGATCAACTCCGATAAAAACTTTAACATTACGAATTTTCTGGGTAAACTAAAGAATCTAAGAAAACTATAATTATGCTAGGTCCTTATTCGACTCATAAATTTGTCTCTAAAATAAATAATCCAAATTGGAAAAAATTGTTAATACGAGAAAACATATGGTGCTGAAGAATTTTTTGAGAAGACCCAAGTTTTAAACACTAGAAAACATTCAAACATTGCATAATTTGTCGATTCGCCCTCACAACAACACCTAGAACATTGGTTATCACAACCAATGCATCTATTTTATAATATTTGATTTACTGATAGACAGCCTGAGACTACTTGCCAATTGAGACGTTTCATTTTAGAGGACCCTTTTTATTCATGAGTGAACTTACAAATGTGTCACACTAGGTCTTTGGAAAGAGTTGTCTCCTCCACTGAGGTATCGATGACATATATACTGGTATATTACCTATCAGATTTTGTGAAATACCAAACCCATTTATTCTCCTTATAAAATTTATTTATTGGGATTGCTCTGATTATGGAGACTTCCATTGTCCATAAGATTGTAGCATTTTGACATATTCATTCTTGATAATTTAACTTGTTTACCATAAGGTTTGGATGGAAATTCAAACCATTACATTTTGTCGGTCGATGATGGGTTTTCAAAATCTAGAGTTCTTTTCATTTCGAAATTGAAAACTCGAACCAACTTGTTTAATCATCTTTAATCTATTAAAAATTTAATTGATATAATACTTCTCCATTTATATGACAATAAATAATTTTTATTGACTTTATGGGATTAAAATTTTGATGATATCCTTCCTTGAAAACCTTTGCCAATAAAAAATGTGAATAGTTAATTAAAAGCCAAAGTGGCTTTGCTAAGTGAGTCGAGTTGAATTCATCAATAGTCTGAAAGCATATACTGTTTTCTGATTTATTCCTACACATTTTATTTTACGCTAAATTGTGAAAGCTTTTTTACTGGTCATTTAAGCTCCACTAAAAAAGATTAATAGCACTCGTAGGCTTTGAGGTTATCACTTTGGATAACCTATAGCAAGAACATGAAATATATTGGTAATGCAGAGAGCACCTGATTTTATTAGAACTTCCTTTCCACCATTTGATAAAAAATTGGCTGACCGATATTATAAACGCACCCACACGAAAGCAAAAAATCTTTGTTTTGAGCCATCTAGACTCTTAGTGAGATCACTATTAGAACCCATACTTCTCAGCTTCACAATTCCTAATGCGTTTTTAGCTATTATTTGGACTGAGTGTGTCCAAAATAACGAAAAATTTCTAAAAAATTATTTGTATTCAAATACCCTCTCGTAATGTTTAATGATATCTAAAATACCCAAACATTGATCTATATTTTCTTTACGGAAAAAATGTCGTGATGTGCAAAAAAAAGATAAGATATATGAGAGCTCACCCTTGCAATCCTAATTACTCTTAAAGTCTTATCTCTTTCTGTTTTTAGAATATTTATTATAGCACTTATGTGCATAAGATAAAAATATATGGTGATAGCTGATTACCTTGTTTGAGTTTCCTATGAGACTGAGATGAGACAATGCGGTTAACCACTAATTGAAACTTTATATTTAACTAACTTAATACACCACATCATCCGATATGTCCATATTTCCACAAACCCAATTTCCAATAAAAATTTTTTTAAAAAAATACATTTCATTCTATCGTAAATTTTGCTTATATCAGTTTTGATTACCATGTAATGATCTTTGCATAAATTATTAGTTCAAAGACCATAAAACATTTGGAATCATTTCCGAGACATAAAGATATTGTCTATTTACAAATTACTTTGATTTTAAAATAATCAAGGCTCAAATCATACAACTACAACATTAACTATTCAGATATATAACTACTATAAATTTTCTTTACACTAAATTTTTCCCTTAACATAGACAATATAAAATACAAATTTAGAATATACAATTAATATTTATCAATCAGATTTTCATTTAAAAAAAAACTCATACCGAAAATCCTACAACTACATCAACAATAACCTAAAATCTTCTGTAAAAAACCTAGAGCTACAGTTTTAACCAATCAGATCCAATCTTATACTAACAAAAAAATAATAATTAAAGTTACAGTTAGTGGAAGCCCCCTTAATCCAATGGTTTGACAAAAGATTTATTAATATTTATACACAAGAAGATATATAGTTTGATTCCCAGAAAAAGCAATTTATGCAAATTAATAGAAGCAAACTTAGATGAGCATGGTACAAGTAGAGCCGTTCGTCGTGGTCCCGCATGAGTATGGTGCAGGTATAACGGTTTGACGTGGATCCTTATTAGTGACGGATCCAGAAATATTTTTGACTGGTGGCAAAAATACGAGGCAAAAATATTTAAATTAATTTAAAATATATATTATCATCATAAATTTTACAAATGCATTTTATATCTTGTTCACCTTGCTTTTTAAATTATTTTTTTAGAAAACTAACAAACGCAAACAAAAAAATTGTTTTTTTTTGTCAACAAAAGATTGTTTTTATTAAAAAAAAAAATATTGTTGCTTCAATATGTTGTACTCTAATTAATTAGTTACCAATCAAATCAATTCAAATATTTTATTACTATTTTTGTGTGGATAAAATATTATCCTATTAATAATGGTTTCAAAGATTATTATTTTTTTTTAATTGTACTCTAACTTTATTACTATTTTTGTTAAACATATTATCGTATGGTTTACAAATATATTTTCTCTAATGAATAATATAAAATATTTAGAAAATAAAAACTTCTTTCATGAATTAAAATGATGCGATTTGTTTGAACATGCAAAGAGTTTAACCCTATGTAATTTGCAAGCTAGACAAATATAAAGAATAAAACGATTTTCTATAGGTTAACTCCTTGAAATGTCCTGGTTTGATTTATATCTATATTTAGACAAAAAAATTAATGAATTAATAAATGATCTTAGGAGAAAAAAGTAAGTAAATCGTCGTGTCATCAAAATTGAATGGACACAATCAAGTTATATAGAAAGAATTTAATTAAATAACAAAAAATAACCGAGCAAAAAAAATCAATGGGGCAAACAAAAATTAATGTACAAAATAAGATACAGAGTATATCTGTATAATAAGAAGACGAACGCAATCACAAGCGGGACCCACTACTGGACCCAAAAGCAATAACGTAAGCAATGACGAAAGCAGTGACGTAAGCAATGACGCAATCAAGCACTCAGAGTGTCGGCACCACAACTTATCAACACGTAGCAGATACAGCATCAAAACACCACAACCAAGCGACACCTGTAAAATTGAACAACGCTCAGCTTCCCCTATAAATACCCAGCTCTACCAAAGGAGGAAACAAGCGATTCAACGCATACATCTCTCTACTTTCTCACTCTAAACTCTCTGTAATATTTCGACAAGTTTTCAAATTTAAGTTTTCAAGTTTTACTAAAAAAAAAAAAAATCTGGTATCAATTTTCAACTTGTTCTTTTGTACATAACGGGTAAGTACATTTTAACGTTCGTCTTCTTATTATACAGATATACTCAGTATCTTATTATGTTTCTTATTTTCAACTTGTTCGTTAAAATGTACTTACCCGTTATGTACAAAATAAGATACAGAGTATATCTGTATAATAAGAAGACGAACGCAATC
>OVBL01000880.1:0-97177 GCA_900406555.1 Pseudoturritis turrita | reverse complement strand
TCATGTTGATCCATCTTCTTGGGCCAGATTGTGGCACTTCGTCGTCTTGCCTCCCTCGCTTAGGAAGATCTTCGTTTGCCTGTTCGGGGCGATTTGCGTTGGTATCCATTTCGAAGTCCTTGAGGCTAATATATTTGAGTTTGCCAGCCGCCAGTTTGGCAGCGAGTTTCAAACCTAGGATGCGGCAATTTGCAGTCGAATGTCCGAAGATATGGTGATGTTCGCAATAAGCCAATTCATCGTAAGATCCTTGACCCCTGGTCCACGTGCTACTCCACGTACCCTTCCTCGGCCTTGACTCGTCCTTGCCCATACCTTGACGAATCAACTTGGTAGTTATGGGCTCCTTTGAATCCCCTTCGTGTTGGATGTATCCAGGACCTTGGTTTCCCTTTCTGTTATTCGGTGGGTTCGGAGCAGAGGGAGGGGGTTTGTCGACTTCGCCTTTCCGTGTTTCTGGGCTAGGATCTTCACTTCTTCTTCGTTGGAGGCAAAGTCCGTCGCTCGGTGCAATGCATCATGGATCGTGGTTGGTGCGTTCAGCGCAATCTCCTTCCGAAAATCCGAGTCGAACCATAAGGCTTTCTTTAATGCTTGCAGTGCGGCTTCGTCACTTATTCCTTCTACCTTCGACAGTACTGACTTGAACCGTCCGATGAAGGTTCGCAATGTCTCGTTCTGCCCTTGCCCCATGGTCCACAGATCCGCATCGGACGTTCGGCGTTCCATGAATATAGCATAATGTTTAAGGAACACCGACGATAGCTGATTGAAATTGTCGATCGGATTTCTTCCCAGCCTGGAGAACCATTGGAGAGCTGGGCCTTTAAGGTGCTCAACGAACAAGAGACATTGTCCAGCGTCTTCTTCTCCTTCTCTGAAGTTTGCTCGTCCCATTGCTATGGCGAAGGCGGTCAAGTGCTCCTTCGGATCAGTTTTACCTTCGTAGACTAGGATCTTCATCTTCCCCGGATCAGAAACCCTTGCCTTAGTGATTCGAGTCGTGAATGGGATGTTCTGTGCTTCTTCAAGCACTCGATCGAGTTCGGGAGCCTTGCTAGTAGCCCTATGCATCTGAGATCGAACGAATTTCATCTCGGCGGCAGCTCGCTCCATGCCTGCCCGGATTTCGGCCATCTCCTCCTTTTGGACTCGGATCATCGCTTTGCGCTCTTCTTCGATAAGGTCTTGATCATTGCCAAGGTTGGTGTTGCTTCGTTCGTTTCGAGTTCGGGTCGCACCCGTGAGTCCAGCTTTGCGGTGGTGTTCCGAGTCGTGTTCACCCTCTGGGTTATCCTCCAAGTTGATCACTGGATTCATTCCGCCCATAGTCTGCGTGTTTGCTTCCTGCGGTGTCGCATTCAGTTCAGACGTCGTGATTGGTTGGTTTGTAGGGAACAATCCGCCTTGGGTTCTCGTCGTATGGTGGGGTGTTGAGAAATCGAGGGTCGTTGGGTTGAGACGTCGAAGAGGGCACCTCATTGGGTCAACTCCTGAACCTCTACCACGGGCTCGGCTTGCCGTTGTAAGGACTTCGAGCTTATCGGTCATCGTTGTGTTTAGCTTGTCCTGCTCCTCCGCCTTCTTGAGCAGCGTATCCAGCATCGTCTTGATCTGTGATAGGGCCTCTGGGCTTGTCTCCACGACTGCAGGCGTTGGTGTATCTGTTGCTCCAGATCCATCGATCCCCGTGTCCTGCGGGTCGTCGGTTCGTCCGTTGCTAGTCATCTTCTTAGAATCGTTCGTGCGGTGGTCCCTTGGAGTAAGAAAGTTTCAATTCCCCCTCCTTCTAGCCCCAAATTGTGGGAGTCGAAATCAACACAATTAGAATTTGTCGGAGGTTTGTTAAGAGGGATGAAATTTCTGCGGATGAACCACGAACGGAGAGATCCTAAGATGGTTTTTATTAAGCTGTGTCGAAAAATTTTCGTACAAGAGTTTGAGAGCAAAAAAGTCTAGGATTTTTGCTCAGTAAATTGTGGATCCCTTTTTCAAAGGATGTACATAGATATATATACTAGTTCGAGTCGGCCAGGTCAATCCTAAAGAGATAAGGAAAACTACCTAATCCTTCGAGATTTCCGTTTTAGTAAGTCGGCTTGACTTCGTGGGCCTTTGCATCATTGTAGGCCGAAGATGGGCTTGTTGTCTTCGTACAGAAATGACTTCGGCCGCGTCGTCTTCTGGCTTCGTATAGAATTGACTTCGGCCGGACAGCTCCATATCTAAATGACTTCGGCCAGGATCGTCTTCGGCAGCTTTGACTTCGGGCAGACAGTTTCGTATGAAAATGACTTCGGCCAGTCAGCTTCGTCTAGACTTGACCTCGGCCAGGCAGCTTCGTATAGATTTGATTTCGGCCAGGCAGCTTCGTATAGATTTGACTTCGGCCAGGCAGTTTCGTATGGATTTGACTTTGGCCAGGCAGTTTCATATAGATTCGACTTCGGCCAGGCAGTTTCGTATAGACTCGACTTTGGCCAGGCAGCTTCGTATAGATTTGACTTCGGCTAGGCAGCTTTGTATAGAATTGACTTCGGCCACACAGTTTCGTATCATGCCTAAGTGGATCCGTATCACGGTCGAAGCGAGTTCGCTGGCCGAAGTGAAGCTTGTTGGCCGAAGCCGTTGGCCGAAGTGGAGAAGAAGCTTGCCGAAGTGGAGAAGAACTAGGCCGAAGTGGAGAAGAAGCTTGCTGAAGTGGAGAAAAAGCTTGCCGAAGTGGAGAAGAAGCTTGCCAAAGTGGAGAAGAAGCTTGCCGAAGTGGAGAAGACGCTTGGCCGAAGTGGATCTTAACCTGGCCGAAGTGGAGAAGACGCTTGGCCGAAGTGGATCTTAACCTGGCCGAAGTGGAGAAGAACTAAGCCGAAGTGGAGAAGAAGCTTGCCAAAGTGGAGAAAAAGCTTGCCGAAGTGGAGAAGAAGCTTGCCGAAGTGGATCTTAACTTGGCCGAAGTGGAGAAGAATTAGGCCGAAGTGGAGAAGAAGCTCGCCGAAGTGGAGAAGAAACTTACCAAAGTGGAGAAGACGCTTTGCCGAAGTGGATCTTAACTTGGCCGAAGTAGAGAAGAAGCTTGCCGAAGTGGAGAAGACGCTTGCCGAAGTGGAGAAGACGCTTGGCCGAAGTGGATCTTAACCTGGCCAAAGTGGAGAAGAACTAAGCCGAAGTGGAGAAGTTCTAGGACGAAGTGGAGCCCGCGCGTGTTGCCGAAGTGGGCTTGCGCGTGTTGCCGAAATGCCTTGTTGGCCGAAGTCTCCATGCCGAAGTGAGCCAAGGCTTGCCGATGTCTCCTTCTTTCTTCACCGAAGTCTCCACGCCGATGTGAGCCAAGGCTTGCCGATGTCTCCTTCTTTCTTTGCCGATGTCTCCATGCCGGTGTCTCCTTCTTTCTTCGCCGAAGTCTCCATGCCGAAGTGAGCCAAGGCTTGCCGATGTCTCCTTCTTTCTTTGCCGAAGTCTCCATGCCAAAGTGAGCCAAGGCTTGCCGATGTCTTATTCTTTCGCCGAAGTCTCCATGCCGAAGTGAGCTTAGGCTTGCCGATGTCTCCTTCTTTCTTCGCTGAAGTCTCCATGCCGAAGTGAGCCAAGGCTTGCCGATGTCTCCTTCTTTCTTCGCCGAAGTCTCCATGCCGAAGTGAGCCAAGGCTTGCCGATGCCTCCTTCTTTTTTCGCCGAAGTCTCCATGCCGAAGTGAGCCAAGGCTTGCCGATGCCTCCTTCTTTCTTCGCCGAAGTCTCCATGCCGAAATGAGCCAAGGCTTGCCGATGTCTCCTTCTTTCTTTGCCGAAGTCTCCATGCCGGTGTCTCCTTCTTTCTTCGCCGAAGTCTCATGCGAAGTGAGCCAAGCTTGCCGATGTCTCTTCTTTTTTTGCCGAGTCTCCATGCGAAGTGAGCCAAGCTTGCCGATGTCTCATTCTTCTTTGCCGAAGTCTCCATGCCGAAGTGAGCCAAGGCTTGCCGATGTCTCCTTCTTTCTTCGCCGAAGTCTCCATGCCGAAGTGAGCCAAGGCTTGCCGATGTCTCCTTCTTTCTTTGCCGAAGTCTCCATGCCGAAGTGAGCCAAGGCTTGCCGATGTCTCCTTCTTTCTTCGCCGAAGTCTCCATGCCGAAGTGAGCCAAGGCTTGCCGATGCCTCCTTCTTTCTTCGCCGAAGTCTCCATGCCGAAGTGAGCCAAGGCTTGCTGATGTCTCCTTCTTTCTTTGCCGAAGTCTCAATGCCGAAGTGAGCCAAGGCTTGCCGATGTCTCCTTCTTTCTTCGCCGAAGTCTCCATGCCGAAGTGAGCCAAGGCTTGCTGATGTCTCCTTCTTTCTTTGCCGAAGTCTTCATACCAAAGTGAGCCAAGGCTTGCCGATGTGAGCCAAGCTTGCCTAAGTGGAGCCAAGCTTGCCTAAGTGGAACTCCATGCCGGCATAAGATATTTTTCCAAACAAAATGCTTGACTTGGGCGTCCCTTATGTTGGCGTAAGAGTCTGCCTCGACCCATTTGGAGAAGTAATCCTTCAACAATAACAGAAACCTCTTTTGCTTAGATTCATGTAGAGGTCCGACAATATCCATCGACCAGCACATGAAAGGGTAGGGTGCCGAGATTGATGTCAACAATTTGGTTGGTTGGTGAATCACCGGGGCATGTAGTTGGCACTTTTCGCACTGAGCGGAGAACTTCTCGAAGTCCTTCACCATAGTCGGCCAATAGTAACCGTGACCCTTGATCTTGATTGGCAAAGCTCTCCCGCTGGAGTGGTTGCCGCATGATCTGCTGTGGACTTCTTCCATGATTTTTCTGGCTTCGACTCCTTCGACACAGGCCATCAGCGGTCCTAAGAATCTCCACTTGAAAATGTTTCCGTCTAATAGAACGTATCGAGCAATTGAGCTCTGAGTTTTCGAGCAGCCCATTTATCTGATGGTACCCTGCCCTCCATGATGTATAAGAGGATTGCTCCCATCCATTCTTTGTCGCATCCTTAATTTGTTTCCGCTGCTTGTGGATCTTCCTCCATCTCGACTGCTTCGTCTTTGACTGGAGGATCTGTTTTAGGCTCTTCCTCTGCCTCGATTGCTTTGTCTTCAGCCGAAGGCCACCTGTTTTGGTCTTCTTCCATAGTGGTGGTGTCAGCGCCGCCTTCTTCTGCAACGATTCTCTAGGATGTATCTTTGGCTTGGCTGGCTGTCTGGGAGCGGGTAATCGCGTTCACGGTGTCAGAGAGGTTGATGTTTGGGGGCTTGATGAATTCCATTGGGATTATCCTTTTCAGGTCTGGGTCGGAGGTGGATGGAAGTGCTGCTAGCACGTTTGCCGAAGTGTTTTCCCCACGTGGTATCCGTGTCAACGGGAATTCTTCCAACTGTACAGCTAGTTCCTTGACAATCTTCATATAAGCTTTTATTCGGTCGTCTCTGGCTGTTTATTCGCTGCTGATTTGGTTGACCACCAGCTATGAATCACAGAAAGCATGTATATGCGAAACCTTGAGTTCGCGAGCGAGTCCCATTCCCGTGATTAAGGCTTCATACTCTGCTTCGTTGTTGGATGCGTGAAAACCCAAGAGGAAAAATTGTTCGCCTGTTGGAGTGGTTAAATGTATGCCTACCCCAGATCCTTGTTTTGATGATGATCTATCTATGTGGAGCTTCCATACTAGACTTGGAGCTGATTCTTCTATTTCCTCTTCTGGGAGTTCTATCAGGAAATCTGCAAGGACTTGAGATTTCCCGCAGGATCGGCTCCGATACTCGATGTCATATTCTCTCAACTCTATTGCCCACTTCGCCAATCTTCCAGATTGGATAGGACTATGCAGGATGGATCACTGAGGTAAAGTAGTCAAAATCACAAGTGAATGTGATTGGAAGTACGGTCTCAGCTTCCGGGAGAACATTATTACAGACAATGCCAGCTTCTCCATCTGTGGATATGGGGTTTCAGAGTTGGTGAGAGTTTGGCTGACGTGGAAAGTAGGTTTCTGCTCGTTGCGCTCTTCTCGGATGAGTACTCCACTTACCGCTGTCATGGAAACGGCCGTGTAAAGAAATAGTGGTTCGCCTTCCACTAGTTTTGGAAGTACTGGAGGACTGGCTAGGTATTCTTTCAGCTGTTGAAACGCCTATTCGCATTTTTCCGTCTATTCAAAATTTTTGTTGCTATGCAGTGTATTGTAGAAAGGCAACACTTGTCGGTTGATCGAGAGAAACCGATTCAGTGCGGCGACCCGTCCTGTCAACCTCTGGACTTTGTGCTTTGTTATCAGTGATGCCATTTGTTTGAGTGTGTTAATCTGCTTCGGGTTGGCTTCAATTCCACGGTGAGTGACCAGATATCCGAGGAATTCTCCGGATTCATCGCAAATCTGCATTTGGTGGGTTGAGCTTTATGTTATGCAGGTTTAGTTGCTCGAAACAATCTTCTAAATGAGCTACGTGATCCTTTCCTTCCAAAGACTTCACCAGCATGTCGTCTATATAAACTTCCATTGTCTTCCTGAGTTGGTCGGCGAACATTCTGTTGACCAATCGTTGGTAAATTGCTCCGGCGATTTTGAGGCCGAATGGCATCACTTTGTAGATGTATATTCTGTGGTCCGTTATGAACGCTGTCTTCTCTTGATCGTCTGGGTTCATTAGGATCTGGTTGTATCAAAAAAAAATGTCCATATATGAAAGGAGTTTGTTGTCCGCTGTGGCTCCTACCAATCGATGAATATTTGGAAGCGGGAAGCTATCCTTTGGGCAGGCCTTGTTCAGGTCCGTGAAATCCACGCATACGCGCCACTTTCCGTTCTTCTTCTTTACCACTACAAGATTAGCGAGCCAGTCTGGATACTTCGCTTCGACTATTGATCCGACGCGTAGTAACCTTTCCACCTCGTCATTCACCGCATGTGCTCTTTCTGGTCCAAGTTTTCTTCTTTTATGTTTTACTGGTTTGAAGGTCGGGTCCACATTCAACTCGTGGCATGTCACATCGATGCTGATGTCGGGCATGTCTTCTACTTTCCATGCGAAAGTGTCTACGTTCTTTGTGAGGAAAGAAATCAAACCTCCCCTTATTGGGTCCTTCGCTCGGCCCCTATTTCGACGCAATGCTTTGGGTGACTGCAAGTGGGGTTGCTCTTCCTCTCATGATCCTCGGTGATCTGTAATTGCTATAAGAGCTTTGCCAACTCATTTTCGGGTTCCCTGTCAGTCTTCATCTTCTTTCGCTTAGTTATGGTGTTTGGCTCCGTGACGGGGTTGCTGCATTTATGCTCGGCTAGGAAACAAATGCGAGACTCTTTATGGTTCCCCCCAAATTGTTCTGACTCCTCCGGGTGTCGGGAATTTAATGCAGAGGTGGTAGGTTGACGGTACAGCTCGCATGAAGTTTATCCAAGGGGTGCCCATAATCACATTGTAGATCATGGGATGGTCTGCAACTGAAAACTCCACTATCCTGGTTATTTCTTGAGCGCTGACGGAAAGCTTGATTGTTCCAAGGGTCATCATTGATTCCCCTGAGAATCTGTTTAGAGGCTTTGGAGTGGCCGTGATTTTGGATAGGTCGATGTTCATCCTTCTGAGAGTTTCCCGAAAGATTACGTCTACGGAACTTCCCATATCTATCAGAACTCGGGCGATGTCGCAATCGTCCATGATTAATTCTTACATGACGGGGTCGTTATGTGGTCGGTCAATGCCGGTGGTTTCCCTTTCTTCGAATGAGATTACGTCGTTGGGAAGTTTGGAAGGTGCTGACCAGTTGACACTAGCATCGGCTCTCCGCTGGAATGCTTTGATCGAAGGCACCGTGTCTGAACAGCATTGTGATCCTCCCATTATCATGTTTATTCTTCTCTGAGATCCTGACTGTGTCGCCTCATCATCTCTCCTTCCTCGCTTGGGAGGGTCACCGTTTTGGTTTATCTAGTTAGGCTGATTTTTCTCGTCTTCTCGCTCGAAATCCTTAAGGCTGACAGTGTTGTCGAGCTCTCCGGCTACTAGTTTTGCCACAAGTTTTATTCCCAAGGTTTGGCAGTTTGCGGTTGAATGTCCGTGCATGTGATGATACTCGCAGTAGACCTTTTCATCGTAAGAACTCGGATTGCGTGTCCACGTATTCCATGGAGCTTTGCCTCGGCCTATTTCCACGTGATAGTTATGGGCTGCTCCGAAATTGGGTGCGTCCTTGGTCTTGTAAAATCCATGACTGTTGGGTTTAAGCCGAGTCGTCTAGCGATTCCGCTGACAGGTGGATTTATCGTCGAACCCATGCCTCCGATTCGTATGTTTCGGGCTCGGCTCTCTGTTGCCAGCGTCTCGATTTTTTCCATTAGCTAGCTATTCAGCTTGTCTTGCTCCTCCTCCTTCTTCAGCAACGAGGTTATCATGTTCTTCAATTCTGTCAGCGTTTCTGAAGCACTTTTCGAGTTCGCCGTCGGTGGATTGGTTCTTGCTCCAGGAAGATCGGCGCCAGTGTTGCTCGCATCTTCGCCCCTCTCCATCAGTAGTCATCGTTTCAGATCTCGTATTCGATGGTTCTTAGGTATCAGAAAGTTTTAGACTCCCCACAGATGGCGCCAAATTGTGGGAGTTGAAATTCGCACAACTAAACACAAGAATATAGATCCAAGGATGGTGTAGCTATTAAAGCTGTTTAGAAAGCTGTTGCAGAGAAAATCACAAGTGTTTGCTAGGTAAAATTGCGGATCCCTTTTTCAAAGGGTACATGTCTATTTATACAAGAATAAGTCGGCTAGGCCTCTTACTAAAAAATAAAGGAAAACCTCCTTATTCTTCGGGATTTTCTTTCTTCTTGGATTTGTCTAAGTCGGTTCGGGTGTGGGCTTCTTACTTTGACTTGCTACCTCGGCCCACCAAACTCTTGTGGCTCGTTGCCTCGGCCCAATAAGATGTTGAGCTCGTTGCTTCGTTAGGTTATCAAAGGCCTGACTCGTCACCTCTTCGTCTTGTCTGGATCATCGCCTGTTAACCTTGTCGCCTCCGCCGGCTTGTCGCATGTTTGGCTCGTCGCCAACATTTTGGCTCGTCGTCAACATTTTGGCGTCGCCAGAGGTTTGGCTCGTCGCCTCTTCGTCTTGTCTGGATCATTTCCTATTAAGCTTGTCGCCTCCCGCCGGCTTGTCGCATGTTTGGCTAGTCGCCAACATTTTGGCTCGTCGTCAACATTTTGGCGTCACCAGCATTTTGGCCAGTCGCCAGCATTTTGGCTCGTCGTCAACATTTTGGCATCACCAGCATTTTGGCCAGTCGCCAGCATTTTGGCTCGTCGCCGTTTGTTGGTTTGTCACTGTTTTTTGGCTCATCACCGTTTGTTGGTTCGTCACCATTTGTTGGCTCGTCACCGTTTGTTGGTACATCACCGTTTGTAGGTTCGTCACCGTTTGTTGGCTCGTCACCATTTGTTGGCTCATCACTGTGGAAAGCGAAATCAACACAATTAGAATTTTTCGGAGGTTTGTTAAGGGGGATGAAATTTCTGCGGATGAACCACGAACAGAGAGATCCAAAGATGGTTTTTTATTAAGCTGTGTCGAAAAGCTTTCGTACAAGAATTCGAGAGCAAAAAGTCTAGGGTTTTTTTGCTAAGTAAATTGCGGATCCCCTTTTCAAGAGATGTACATGAGTATATATAGTAGCTTGAGCTGGCCAGGTCAATCCAAAAGGGATTAGGAAGTTTTTCCTAATCCTTCGGGATTTCCGGTTTAGCAAGTCGGCTTGGCTTCGTGGGCCTTCGATCCATCGCGGGCCGAAGACGGGCTTATCGTCCTTGTATAGAAATGACTTTGGCCGTGTCGTCTTCTGTCTTCGTATCAAAAATGACTTCGGCCGTTCGGCCATGATAGTTTCGTATCACTTCGGCCAGACAGTTTCGTATGACTTCGACTTCGGCCGAGCAGTCTCGTATGATTTCGACTTCGGCCAAGCAGTCTCGCATGATCTTGACTTCGGCCAAGCAGTCTCGTATGATTTTGACTTCGGCCAGACAGTTTCGTATGACTTTGACTTCGGCCAAGCAGTTTCGTATAGAAATGTCTTTTGGCCGAAATGGAGCTTGGTGGCCGAAGTGGCCGGAGTCTGCGCTGGCCGAAGTGGCCTAGCTTACCGAAGCCATGTTTGCCGAAGCCACACTTGTCGATGTGGCCTAGCTCGTCGAAGCCATGCTTGCCGAAGCCACGCTTGCCGATGTGGCCTGGCTTGCCGATGTGGCCTGGCTTGCCAAAGCCATGCTTGCCGATGCCACGCTTGCCGAAGTGGCCTAGCTTGCCAAAGCCATGTTTGCCGAAGCCACACTTGCCGATGTGGCCTAGCTTGCCGAAGCCATGCTTGCCGAAGCCACGCTTGTCGATGTTGCCTGGCTTGCCGAAGCCACGCTTGCCGAAGCCACACTTGCTGATGTGGCCTAGCTCGCCGAAGCCATGCTTGCCGAAGCCACGCTTGTCGATGTGGCCTGGCTTGCCGAAGCCACGCTTGCCGATGCCACGCTTGCCGAAGTGGCCTAGCTTGCCGAAGCCATGTTTGCCGAAGCCATACTTGCCGATGTCATGGATCATTGCCGAAGCCACGGATCGTTGCCGAAGCCACGGGTCCTTGCCGAAGTGACATTGCCGAAGCCATGGGTCCCTGCCGAAGTGACATTGCCGAAGTGAGCATCCCTGTGCTGAAGTCTTCCTTCCTTTGCCGATGTGGCTTGCCGAAGTGAGCATCCCTGTGCCGAAGTGGGTTATCGCCGAAGCCGCGGCTCATTGCCGATGTGGCTTGCCGATGTGACCATGCCCCAAGGCTTGCCTAAGTGAAGACAAAGCTTTGCCGATGTGAGCCAAAGCTTGCCTAAGCGGAGACAAGGCTTGCCTAAGTCTCTCCTTCCTTTGCCGAAATCTCCCTGCCGAAGTGAGCCAAAGCTTTGCCGATGTGAGCCAAAGCTTGCCTAAGTGGAGACAAAGCTTTGCCTATGTGAAGACAATGCTTGCCTAAGCGGAGACAAGGCTTGCCTAAGTCTCTCCTTTCTTTGCCGAAGTCTCCCTGCCGAAGTGAGCCAAAGCTCTGCCGATGTGAGCCAAAACTTGCCTAAGTGGAGACAAAGCTTTGCCTAAGTGAAGACAAGGCTTGCCTAAGTGGAGACAAAGCTTTGCCTATGTGAAGACAAGGCTTGCCTAAGTGGAGACAAGGCTTGCCTAAGTCTCCTTCTTTCTTTGCCGAAGTCTTCATGCCGAAGTGAGTCAATCCTGCCGAAGTCTCCTTCTTTCTTTGCCGAAGTCTTCATGCCGAAGTGAGTCAATCCTGCCGAAGTCTCCTTTTTTCTTCGCCGAAGTCTTCATGCCGAAGTGACTAGGCTCGCTGAAGTCTCCGTGCCGAAGTGAGCTTCTTTGGCCAGAATGGCCCCTCTTGTGCTTAAGTGGACTCGTACAGAAATGACTTAGGCACAATTTTGGCCTTGTCCGATTCTTCGTATTTTCATACTTAGCCATTTTCCCATTGATCACAGCTGGGCGGGTTTTGACCCCAACAATCACCATTTGTTGGCTCGTCACCATTTGTTGGCTCGTCGCGTACCACCAAAGCGGGTTTGGCCCATCTACGCTCCCGCTAGGTTTGGCTAGGCTTAAAATCTTTACTTAGCCATTTTCAACGGTCAATATCGATGGGGTGGAAATTGACCACAACAGTCTTGACGCTTCGTCGGGTCTTACAAAAGGTTTTGGGAATGGATTATGAGGGTATAAGGGTGTGAGCTTTGTTAAGAGTTGGAGAGATAAAAATAAAGAATCAAAAGGAGATTCATAAGTGGGAACTTCATTAACTTTCTTTTTCTTAGGGGAAAATTCCTTTGGCATTTCATTCTTCTTGACGAAGTCCTCAACATAAGGTTCCTCTAGAAGGTTAGCTAACTTATAAGTAGAGCTCATCTTCTTCATACTCTTGCTTGGTCAATGGCCCATGAAGAGCCATTCATCCTTTTTCTTCTTCCAAAATCAGAATATTGCAAAAAGACTTGGGGTTAGATTCAGATTTACCTGGTAGAGTACCACTTGATGTCTTTGAGCTTGATGCGAATTGAGCTAGTTGTACATACATGGTCTTCACACGAGAAGCTAAGCTTGTGATCTTGTCATCCAACTCTTGGTACATACTATCAATCCTATTGTTGATCTCCAAAAATCTCTTCCAATATCCGCATTGCTCTTGATTTGACCATCTAACACCCTTTGAACCAAAGGTTTGATTTCTGTTCTTGAGGTGTAGGTTGAGTAGAAGTACTAGCTAGGCCTTGAAATTTTTTAGCAACTTGGTTTGGGAAGTTGAATTGTTGCTTAGGATGTAGCCTTGTTGTTGTTGTTGTGGCACAAATCCTTGACCTTGTTGTTGAGTGATGAATCATATTGGCTTGGGAGGATAGACTTGGTCTTGTGGGTTCTCCACATTCGTCATTCTATACGATAAGGTTGGGTGAGACCTATAGTTGGGGTTGAGTCCCTTTTGATAATACCTTTGACCTTGGATGTAGCTTATCTCCTCTTGACCATCTTGGTTTACTTCACCAAGCAACTCATTACTTCCATCCAAATCACCAACAAAGTGTACTTGCTTCTTGCTAGCCAAAAGAAGTTTGTCAAGCTTGTCACTCAATTCCTTGATTCTTGGGTCCTCTCCCGTTGGCTCTCTAACCGTTGGATCATATTCTCTATTGTATCATTGGTTACTTTGACCCAAATTCTCAATAAGTTGCTACCCCTTGCTTGATAGTCAAGCTCCCAAAATCACCATTACTAGCCATGTTGAGAGCAATGTAATACTTCTCTTCAATGCCTCTTTGAAAAATTCCAAGTAATGCCTTCATAAGAACTAAATGATGAGGACAAGATCTAGTGTAACCCTTTAGGGTTTCCCAAACTTCATAGAGAGTCTCGTTGGGTCCTTGCTTGAAGCTAGTGGTATCATTGCTTATCCTCGCGGTTTGTTGGTTGAAGGAAAACTTGGCTAAGAAATGCTTCTTGCATTTATCCCAAGTAGAGATGGATGAAGTAACAACACTCTTCTCCCATTGGCTTGTCTTGTGTCCTAGTGAGAATGGGAACAAAGTAAGCTTGATTATGTCAGACTCGAAACTAGCACAATTAAATTTGTCAAGACTTTTAAGGGATCTGAAACTTCAGGAATTAAAACCACAAAAACGAAGATCCAAATATGGTTTTTATTAAAGCTGTTTAGAAAGTTGTTGCAGAGAATAACAAGTATTTCCTAGCTAAAATTGTGGATCCCCTTTTTAAGAGGTTTACACAAGTATATATATCGAAATTTAGGTCGGCTAGGGCGACTCCTAAAAAGATAAGGAAGTTCCCATATTTTTTCTCTCTTTTCCTTTCTTCATGTCTGTCGTATCTTCATGGACCTTTCACCTGTGATCGCTGCTTCGGGCGGCAACGGCCCATGTTTGGTTCGGGTGGCAACGGCCCATGTTTGACTTTGGTGGCAATGGCCCATGTTTGGCTCGGGTAGCAACAGCCCATGTTTGGCTCGGGTGGCAACGGCCTATGTTTGGCTCGGGTGTCTTTTCTCTCGTGGCTCGGGTGTATTTGTCCTTATCGACTCGGGCAGCTTCTCTTTTTGGTGGCACGAGCAGTCTTCATGTGACACTCAAACCATTTTAGGTGTGACACCAGAACCATTTTTTGCGTGACACCAGAACCACTTTCGGGGTGACACCCAAACGATTTTCAGCGTGACACCCGAACCACTTTGGGGTGATACCCGAACCATTTTCAGTGTGACACCCGAGATCTTTTAGTTTAGCTCGGGTGTTCACGACACTTAGTTGACACCGAGCCGTTTTTATACTTTTTCTCGTCAGGTGGGTGACATAACGTGTGTTCTGAAGTTAGTCCCCCAGCTCGCAAATTTCAAACCTAAAAATGTCGACATAACGTGTGTTCTGAAGTTAACATCCCTAGCCCAATTTGTAGTGAAAATGCCGAGCCAATGGAGGGTTTCGGTTAAGCCCCTAGCCATTTTATTTTGTTATATGCCACCGAGTGGTTAGGTCAAGAGTTTGGCTCGGGGTTTGCCGTATAGAACAAATTCTGCTCGAGAGCCTCCACAGATTTTGGCATACTTTTCTCGGGGAGTCTAAAGATTTCTGCTTTTCCACCGAGGTATATGACATCAGTACTTGCCTATATAAACGATGATGCCTCCCAATATTTTACAACTTCATTTCTCCGAAAAATTCTCCAAAACAGGTAACCTCTCTCTCCTTTCTCTCTCTATTTTTCGCTTAAGTTTTTTTTAGCTAGGGCCTCAGTTATTCCTCCTTCGCCGCCGACCCGTTTGAGTTCCCCGATCCATCTTCAATTAGCTCTGCCGCCGTTCTTGAGGTTTACGGTTATTTGTTTGAGGATTTGGATATGACTTTTAATTTATTTTGGAGGATCTTGATATGTCTTTCAATCCTTAGAAGGCGTCGATCAGTTCCGATAAGCTGTTGAGAACCCCAATCTGTTTTCCAATTCTTCGAAGATTTAGATCCTTTCTCATGGGCTATTAGGGATCCTGAAATGTTTGTCTATCTTCCAAAGACCACGATCCATTTCCAAACCGATAGGATGTCTCAGTTGTCTGCGTTTACATCACCTGAGCCCTACGCTAGGTTATTCGATAGTCCAAGCCAGTCTTCATTTCCCGAACCATCTTTCTCCACCCATTTGTTCAACGCTCGAAGTTGTAGCCGAGAGATTCTTCCGGTGCGAATGTTTGAGAGGATTTGGATGATTCAAATACTTCGGGGGCAGGATGTGGGAGTGTAAATCCACGCCAATTAAATTCGTCACGTCTTTTAGAGGGATCTGAAACTTCTGAGTAAAAACCATCAAAAACACAAACAGAGATCCAAAGATGGTCTTTTATTAAGCTGTTTAGAAAGCTTTTTTGTATGAGAGCAAAAGTACAGAGTTTTGCTAGGTAAATTGCGGATCCCTTTCTCAAGAGATGTACATGTCTATTTATACAAATTTAAGTCGGCTAAGTTAATGTCTAAAGAGATAAAGAAGATTTCCTAGTTTCTCGGGATTTCCTTTCAGCAAAGCTGGCTACCACCATGGGCTTTATCCTTGTCGTATCTCTTTTATGGGCTCGAATTCATGGTCTCGTTCTCTCGGCCCATATGATCGTCAGCTTGGCCCAACTTCCTGTCGTTGAACCTTGGCTCGGGTGACATCATGGTTCACGGATCGGGGGACACCATGGCTCACGGCTTGGGTGACATCATGGTTCACGGCTCGGGTGACACCATGGCTCACGGCTTGGGTGACATCATGGTTCACGGCTCGGGTGACACCATGGCTTACGGCTCGGGTGATATCATGGTTCACTGCTCGGGTGACACCATGGCTCACAGCTCGGGTGACATCATGGTTCACGGCTCGGGTGACACCATGGCTCACGGCTCGGGTGACATCATGGTTCATGGCTCGGGTGTCACCATGGCTCACGGCTCAGGTAACATCATGGTTCACGGCTTTGTATCTTGGTTCGGGAGTCAATGGTTGTCTTTGTCTCTGACCCCAATCCATCTTGTCTTCGACCCCGATCCGTCCTATCTTCGATTGAGGTCATGGTACCCGAACCAATCGTCCATGGTTCGGGGGTTCTCGTACAAACTTGTCCTGCCGCGGTTAGGGAGCATCCGAACAAACTCACCTTGTCACTATTAGGGGGCACCCGAACCAACTTCTCTTGTCACGGTTAAGGGTACATGAACCAACTCCTCCTTTCGTGGTTAAGGGGACCCGATCCAACTCCTCTTGTCACGGTTAGGGGTAACCGAACTAACTCCTCCTTTCGTTTGTTAGGAGGACCCGATCCAACTCCTCTTGTCACGGTTAGGGGTACCCGAACCAACTCCTCTTTTCGTGGTTAGGGGGACCCGATCCAACTCCTCTTTTCGTGGTTTGGGGGACCCAATCCAACTCTCCTTGTCATGGTTAGGGATCCAGTTGCTAATGTTCTTTCATACTTAGCCATTTTTTAATCGTCGATTCTCAAGAGGTGAAATCTGACCCCAATAGTTAGTCCCCCAGCTTGGCAGTATCAGTGATGTTATTGCCGAGCTGTAAGTGGTTGAGTGAGATCAACGATTCTCCTAATTACCCCGAACTGTCTTTTTGATGATGATCCCGAAGCGTGACTTGCGGATAATCCTGAACCATTTCCTTGGTAGTGACTTTGAACCGTCGCTTGTGGATGACCCCGAACTGTTATTAAGTGGTATTATCGTGTTTGTAGTATTATCAATTTGGTAGGATCCAGTTCGGGTTTGTCATGTCACACAAACTTGGCTCGGGGTTTTTGTTATTCTGATACGTCATTACCTTTATCGGGGAGTGTGTTGGGGTCAAAACCCACCCAGCTGTGATCAATGGAAAAATGGCTAAGTATGAAAATACGAAGAATCGGACAAGGCCGAAATTGTGCCCAAGTCGTTTCTGTACGAATCCACTTAGGCAAAAGATGGGCCATTTCGGCAAAAGAAGCTCCATTTCGGCAAAGGGGGACTTCGGCAATGGCACCACTTCCCCGCTTCGTCACTTCCACAAAGAAGGGAGAGACATCGGCCAGCACGGAGACTTCGGCCAAGCACGGAGACTTCGGCCGAAGTGCCCACTTCGGCAAGCCTTGTCTCCACTTCGGCAAGCCTTGTTTCCACTTAGGCAAGCCTTGTACCCACTTAGGCAAGCCTTGTCTCCACTTCGGTAAGCCTTGTCTCCACTTAGGCAAGCCTTGTCTCCACTTCGGCAAGCCTTGTCTCCACCTAGGCAAGCCTTGTCTCCACTTAGGCAAGCCTTGTCTCCACTTAGGCAAGCCTTGTCTCCACTTAGGCAAGCCTTGTCTCCACTTAGGCAAACCTTGTCTTCACTTCGGCCAACATGGCCACTTCGGCCGAACATGGTCACTTCGGCCAAGCATGGAGGCTTTGGCAACATGGTCACTTCGGCCAAGCGTGGCGACTTCGGCAAAAGATGGAGACTTTGGCCGGCATGGCCACATCGGCAAGCATGACCACATCGGCAAGCATGGTCACATCGGCAAGCTTTGGCTCATATCGGCAAGCTTTGGTCCACTTCGGCAAGGCTGAGCTCCACTTCGGCAAGCTTTGGCTCATATCGGTAAGTTTTGTCTCCACTTCGGCAGGCTTTGTCTCCACTTCGGCACGGAGACTTCGGCGAAGAAGGGAGAGACATCGGCAAAGAGACTTCGGCCGAAGTGCTCCACATCGGCAACACGACCACTTCAGCCACACGGCCACTTCGGCCAAACACGGTCACTTCGGCCAACATAGCCCACATCGGCAACAGGCCACTTCGGCCACACGGCCACTTCGGCCAAGTACGAAGACTTCGGCCCATGAGGCACTTCAGCCAAACACGGAGACTTCGGCCAACATAGCCCACATCGGCAACAGACCACTTCGGCCACACGGCCACTTCGGCCAAGTACGAAGACTTTGGCCAACGAGGCACTTCGGCCAAACGCGGAGACTTCGGCCTACATAGCCCACATCGGCAACAGACCACTTCGGCCATACGGCCACTTCGGCCAAGTACGAAGACTTCGGCCCATGAGGCACTTCAGCCAAACACGGAGACTTCGGCCAACATAGCCCACATCGGCAACAGACCACTTCGGCCACACGGCCACTTCGGCCAAGTACGAAGACTTTGGCCAACGAGGCACTTCGGCCAAACGCGGAGACTTCGGCCTACATAGCCCACATCGGCAACAGACCACTTCGGCCACACGGCCACACGGCCACACGGCCACTTCGGCCACACGGCCACTTCGGCCAAATACGAAATTGTCTGGCCGAAGTCGAATCTATTCGAAACTGCCTGGCTGAAGTCAAATCCATACGAAACTGCCTGGCCAAAGTCAAATCCATACGAAACTGCCGGGCCGAAGTCAAATCCATACGAAACTGCCTGGCCGAAGTCAAATCCATACGAAACTGCCTGGTCGAAGTCAAACTATACGAAACTGCCTGGCCGAAGTCATAAGAGACTGCCTGGCCGAAGTCATACGAAACTGCCTGGCCGAAGTCACACGAAACTGCCCGGGTGAAGTCATACGAAACTGTCTGGCCGAAGTTATACGAAATTGCCTGGCCGAAGTAATACGAAACTGCCTGGCCGAAGTCATACGAAACTTCGGCATACGAAACTGCCTGGCCGAAGTGATACGAAGCTGCCTGGCCAAAGTCATATGAAACTACCTAGCCGAAGTCATACGAAACTGCCTGGCCGAAGTCATACGAGACTGCCTGGCCGAAGTCATACGAAACTGCCTTGCCGAAGTGATACAAAGCTGTCTGGCCGAAGTCATACGAAGCTGTCTGGCCGAAGTCATACGAAGCTATCTGGCCGAAGTGATACGAAGCTGTCTGGCCGAAGTCATACAAAGCTGTCTGGCCGAAGTCATACGAAGCTGTCTGGCCGAAGTGATACGAAGCTGTCTGGCCGAAGTGATACGAAGCTGTCTGGCCGAAGTCATTTCTATACGAAGCCAGAAGACAACGCGGCCGAAGCCATTTCTATACAAAGACACCAAGCCCATCTTTGGCCTACAACGATGCAAAGGCCCACGAAGGCAAGCCGACTCGCTAAAACGGAAATCCCGAAGGATTAGGAAGTTTTCCTTTTCTCTTTAGGATTGACCGAGCCGACTCGAGCTAGTATATATATCGATGTACATCTCTTGATAAAGGGATCCCCAATTTACTTAGCAAAAACCCTAGACTGTTTGCTCTACATACACTTGTACGAAAAACTTTTCGAAACAAATCAATAAAAACCATCTTTGGATCTTCGTTTTCGTGGTTCATACGCAGAAATTTCATCCCTTTTAACAAACCTCTGATAAATCTAATTGTGTTGATTTCGACTCCCACAATTTGGCGCTAGAAGGAGGGGGACTTGAAACTTTCTTACTAAAAGGGACCACCGTACGAACGATCCGAAGAAGATGACCGACGACGAAGCAAGACGAACTGACGATCCTCAGGACATCGTTGCCGATGGATCCAGAGAGAAAGAGGCACCAGTCCTCGCGGCTTTGGAGACGAGTTCGGAGGCCTTGTCTCCGATAAAGACGATGCTAGAAACGCTGCTCAAAAAGTCGGAGGAGCAGGATAAGCTGAACACAACGGTGATCGACAAGCTGGAAGTCCTTGCGACGGTAAGCCGAACCCGAGGTAGGGGCTCAGGAGTTGACCTAATAAGGCACCCCTTCGACGTCTTAATCTAATGGCCCTCGATTTCTCGACGCCTCACCATGGGCCGAGAACCCAAGGCGGACTACTTCCTCCGAACCAACCAATTGCAACCGCCGAACTGAACGCGGCACCGCAAGAGACAAACACACAAACTATGGATGGAACGAATCCGATGATCAACCAGGAGGATAACCCAGAGGGTGAACAGGACTTGGAACACCACCGCGAAGCTGAACTCGCAGGTGCAACCCGAACTCGAATCGAACGAAGCAATACCAACCTCGGCCATGATCAAGACTTCACTGAGGAAGAGGAGAACATCCTCTGGGCCCAACGAGCCCAGAAGGAGGAGATGGATGAAATTCGGGCTGACATGGAGCGAGCTACCGCGAAGATGAGATTCGTTCGATCTCAGATGCATAGGGCTACGAGCAAGGCTCCCAAACTTGACCGAGTGCTTGAAGAAGCACAGAACACCCCGTTCACGACTCGAATTACTAAGGCAAGGGTTTTGGATCCGGGGAAGATGAAGATATCGGTTTATGAAGGAAAAGCTGATCCAAAAGAGAACTTGACCTCCTTCGCAATAGAAATGGGACGAGCAAACTTCAGAGAAGGAGAAGAAGACACTGGTCAATGTCTCATATTTGTTGAGCACCTTAAAGGGGCAGCTCTACAATGGTTCTCTAGGCTGGGAAGAAATTCGATCGACAATTTTAATCAGCTGTCGTCGGCATTCCTCAAACACTATGTTATATTCATGGAGCGCCGAACATCCGATGCGGATCTATGGCCCATGGGACAAGGACAAAACGAGACGTTACGAACTTTCATCGAACGATTCAAGTCGGTACTGTCAAAGGTAGAAGGCATAAGTGACGAAGCCGCGTTGCAAGCATTGAAGAAAACCTTGTGGTTCGACTCAGATTTTTGGAGGGAGATTGCACTAAATGCTCCAACCACGATCCAGGATGCATTGCATCGAGCAACGGACTTCGCCTCCAACGAAGAAGAAGTAAAGATCCTAGCCCAGAAGCATGGAAAGGCGAAGTCCACGAACTATCTTCTCTCTGCCCTGAACCCACCGAACAACAGAAAGGGCAACCAAGGTTCTGAATATGTCCAGTACGAAGGAGGTTTCAAAGGAGCCCATAGTTACCAAGTTGACTCGTCAGGATACGGCCAAGGACGAGGCCAAGGGCGAGGAAGAGGTACATGGAGTAGCACGTGGACCAGATGCCAAGGGACTTACGACGAAACAACATATTGCGAACATCACCATATCTTCGGACATTCGACTGCAAATTGCCGTATTCTGGGCTTAAAACTAGCTGCAAAGTTGGCAGCTGGCAAACTCAAAGGTGATATTAGCCTCAAGGATTTTGACATGGCTACCAACGCGAACCTCTCCGAGCAGGTGAATGAAGACCTTCCTAAGCGAGGGAGGCAAGATGACGACGCCCCGCAAGCTGGGACATGAAGAAGAATAAATATGATAATGGGTGGATCTCACTATTGCTCGGATACCGTCTCATCAATTAAAGCTTTTCAACGGCGAGCCGATGTTAGCGTTAACTGGTCCGTACCTTCCAAGTTTCCAGATGACGTAATCTCATTCGAAGAAAGAGAAACTACCGGAATCGACCCTCTCGTAATCGAGCTAATCATCAACGATTGCGATGTGGCCAGAGTATTGGTAGACACGGGAAGCACGATGGACATAATCTTCAAAGAGACTCTCAGAAGAATGAACGTCGACCTATCCGAAGTAACGGCAACTCCAAAACCATTGACTAGATTCTCCGGAGAAATGACAATCGAAACAATCAAGCTACCTGTTCGGGCTGGAGAGATAACCAAAATCGTGGAGTTTTCGGTGGCCGATCACCCAGCAATCTACAACGTTATTATGGGAATCCCTTGGTTAAATACGATGCGCGTCGTGGCCTCAACATACCACATGTGCATAAAGTTCTCAACGCCTAATGGAATCCAAACCATTCGTGGAAATAAGGAGTCCCGAATTTGTGTTATGGCCGAGCATAAGCTCAGAAATCCCGTAGCAGAACTTAACACGAAGACGAAGGAAAAGAGAGCCAAGCTGGATCAGCAACCTAAGAACGAGATATCAAAGCAAATTTTTACGGATCACTGAGTCACTTCACAAGAACTACGGGGCGGCTTGATCCCTGCAAAGGGTACGTAGGCAGCTCGTCTTCGGATGGGTTCAGCTGCCCCCCTCTTTAAAGAAAGGGGGAGTGGGTACGTATACTCGTATACTCCCACCTTCATAATAGGCATTACGTCTACTTAATACAAGCTTTTCGAAGCTAAGATCATCATACCACATCCTTCACGGGTTACTAAAGCCTTACCAAAAACAGGCATCCCATTCGCATCCTTCACGGATTACTCAAAGTCCTAACTAAACAGGCACCTCATCTCACTCTCGTTGCTGCTGGCCACAGCAACGAACTACTACATCCTTTACGGATCTAACTATTACATCCTAGCGGATTAAAAGCGTGCGCTATATAAATGTCTGTGTCCCTTGTCGGAGCGGATATGCTTACGGTAGCGTATCCGTAAACCGAAATGTTCATCTTATACCCAACAAACGAATCGTTGGTCGCAACATAACTAGATGTCTATTGTCGGAGCGGACACGTTTATGGTAACGTATCCGTAAACCGAAATGCTCATCAAAAACCCAACAAATGAATCGTTGGTCGCAATAGTACTACAAGTCCATTGCCGGAGCGGATATGCTTACGGTAGCGTATCCGTAAATTGAAATGTTCATCTTAAATCCAACAAACAAATCGTTGGTCATAACAGTACTACATGTCCATTGTCGGAGCGGATATGCTTATGGTAGCGTATCCGTAAACCGAAATGTTCATCCTAAACCCAACAAAGGAATCGTTGGTCGTAACAGTACTATGTGTCAATTGTCGGAGCGGATATGCTTACGGTAGCGTATCCGTAAACCGAAATGTTCATATGAAAACCCAACAAACAAATCGTTGGTCGAAACACTTATGCTCATTATCAGAGCGGATATGTTTCCGTTAACATATCCATGAATCGGAATGATCATCGTAAACCCAACAAACAAATCGTTGGCATTAACATTAACGCAAGATACAGTGAAACAGATCGATCCTCTTTGGATAAAAAGCATTCAAGCAATGAGTTTCAACAACAAAGAAACAACACAACAAAAGCAAAAGCCACAAGGCAAACATAATAAGTCGATACAGATAAAGCCATCCAGGCACCATGTCCAAATAACATCAAGCATAAATAGAATGAGATAGACCAAGCCACAGTCTTTGGCTTATCCCCATCTTCATCATATCTTACCCCTTGAAGATACATCTACATCATCATCGGAGGATTCGGTGGACGTCATGGATTCAGAAGCTTTCATCTGACTAAGCAAAGTCAAGCCGGGATTACCCCTGTTAGATCCAGAGAAAATACGAATGCCGACATCCGCCGCTAACGCTTCGACAGACTCGTTACCAAGCGTAACATCGGTCGAATCTTTAGAGATCGGTGAAACCACTAAGTTATTTCCCAATGCGGCAACCAACCTATCAAACTCGTCATCGGCACCAGCGTACCTAGCTCTCCATCCCTGGATCTTCTCGATTTCGGCATCCAACGAAGCAGTGCAAGGAGCTCAAGGTTGCCGTCAACTTGGGCAAGGTCAACTACGCTATTCTTCAACGACCCGCCCAGGCTCTTAACCTTCTCCTTGGCTCGATCAACTTTAGCTTGAAATTTCTTGGCCATTCTGCGCATCGCCACCTTCTTAGCTTGTTCGACCTTCTTATCGGTCATGGCCTGCTCCGAGCTTAACATCCGTTGAAGCTTGGCAACCTGAGCCTTCTGCTGAACCCGAGAAGACTCTAGGTAAAGAATCCTATCATCGGCTCGGCCGCGCCTCTCCTTGTGGAGTTCCACCTCAGCCTCCAAGTCTTCCCTCTACTTTGATTCTCTCTCCACTGCAGCATCGCGCCCGCGCTCTCTCTACTCTTTGAAGAATAAAATCTCTTTGCCAATCACACTCTCCGGAAGCTAGAGTATCGCGAAGTGTAACTACGTCTGGAGGACACGTTGGGATCGGGTTAGGAACTACAAAACCAACAAACAACGGAAAGTCACGATATATTCAACAAAGCAGAAAAATGGCACTACTTCTCCGCTTCGCCACTTCGGCAAAAGACAACTTCGGCGAAGGTAGGGGTCACGTCGGCCAAGCACCTAGACGAACCTACGATCGTAAGGAGCACTTCGGCCAAGCACTTCTGCAAAGGTAAGGAACACTTCGACCAAGGATCCACTTCGGCAGAGAAGGGGTCTTCGGCAAAGGGCGAAATCACTTAGGCGAACCCATGATCGGCAAGCCCACTTAGGCAAACCCAAAGCCGGTTCGACAAGGAGAAGACTTCGGCCAAGACGAAAAATTCACTTCGACAATGGGAGAGAAAGGCCACTTCAGCCTAAAAGCAATTTCGGAGGAACAAAAACAACAACCTAAAAAAAAACAATCTTCAAAAGAGGGAGAGAGAAGGGAGGAGAGAATTAAGTTGAGATTTCTGAGAAATGAAGAAGTGAAAAAGAAGTTAGGAGAAGTGGAAGCATATATATGCTCATAAAGCAAAAGATGATGTCATAATACATTGGGAGTCGGACCAAAACGCAGTTGAATGAAGAAATCTCTACTGAAAAAAAATTATCAGTCCAAAGACAGAGAACCTGGAAGATATCAAAGACAACGGACTCAGTGTCACATCGGCTCAGCTCGTACCAATCGACATGGCACATTGATCCCAGCTTGGACTTCCTTTACCTCGGCACTATCATCACTGAAACTACCGAGCTGGGGGGGCTAACGGTTGGGGTCAAAACCCACCCAGCTCTGATCAATGGGAAAATAGCTAAGTATGAAAATACAAAGAATCGGACAAGGCCGAAATTGTGCCTAAGTCATTTCTGTACGAATCCACTTAGGCAAAAGATGGGCCATTTCGGCCAAGGAAGCTCTACTTCGGCAAAGGGGGACTTCGGCAATGGCACCTCTTCCCCGCTTCGTCACTTCGGCAAAGAAGGGAGAGACATTGGCCAAGCACGGAGACTTCGGCCGAAGTGCCCACTTCGGCAAGCCTGGTCTCCACTTAGGCAAGCCTTGTTTCCACTTAGGCAAGCCTTGTCCCCACTTAGGCAAGCCTTGTCTCCACTTTGGTAAGCCTTGTCTCCACTTAGGTAAGCCTTGTCTCCACTTCGGCAAGCCTTGTCTCCACTTAGGCAAGTCTTGTCTCCACTTAGGCAAGCCTTGTCTCCACTTAGGCAAGCCTTGTCTCCACTTAGGCAAGCCTTGTCTCCACTTAGGCAAGCCTTGTCTCCACTTAGGCAAGCCTTGTCTCCACTTAGGCAAGCCTTGTCTCCACTTAGGCAAGCCTTGTCTCCACTTAGGCAAGCCTTGTCTCCACTTAGGCAAACCTTGTCTCCACTTCGGCCAACATGGCCACTTCGGCCGAACATGATCACTTCGGCCAAGCATGGAGGCTTCGGCAACATGGTCACTTCGGCCAAGCATGGAGACTTCCGCAAAAGATGGAGACTTTGGCCGACATGGCCACATCGGCAAGCATGGCCACATCAGCAATCTTTGGCTCACATCGGCAAGCTTTGTCTCCGCTTTGGCAGGCTTTGTCTCCACTTCGGCATGGAGACTTCGGCGAAGAAGGGAGAGACATCGGTAAAGAGACTTCAGCCGAAGTGCTCCACATCGACAACATGACCACTTCGGCCACACGGCCACTTCGGCCACACGGCCACTTCGGCCAAACGCGGTCACTTCGGCCAACATAGCCCACATCGGCAACATGCTACTTCGGCCACACGGCCACTTCGGCCAAGTACGAAGACTTCGGCCAACGAGGCACTTCGGCCAAACATGGAGACTGTTGGGGTCGGTTTTCACCCTATCGAGATCAACTGCTGAAAATACTAAGTATGGAGAAAACAGCCTAGCCAAATGAATGTAAAGCCTAGCCAAACAGGCACAAGACATCTGCCTCGGCACCAACACTTCCCTGGTTCGGTATTGAGGAAAGGCGACGAGCCAACACTCGGCTAGGCAGCAGGAAGAAGTAGTGACGAGCCAACTTTTGGCTAGGCATCAGGAAGTAGTGACAAGCCAACGTTTGGCTAGGCATGAAGATGTGAGTGACGAGCCAAATTTTGGCTAGGCGACAAGCCAACGTTTGGCTAGGCGACAAGCCAACGTTTGGCTAGGCATAAGGAAGAAGTGATGAACCAACGTCTGGCTCGGCGACAGGATGCAGTGATGAAGCACATACTTGGCTAGGCATCAGGAGGAAGCAACACTCCTCTGGCTCGGCGTCGGGAGGAGGTAATGACGAACCAAGCACTTGGCGATGAGCCAAGTAACTTGGTGATGAGCCAAACACTCGGTGACGAGCCAACATGTTGCCAAACCAAAACCTGCGGCTCGGCAGCAAAGAGAAGTAAGGTACGAGCCAACCCTTGGCTCGGCATCAAGGAGAAATGGGCGATGAGCCAGCCCGTCGATGACCCAACAAAGCAAAAAGCCTAACATCTTTGATAGGATGAGGCAACGAGCCACAAGACATTGGTGGGCCGAGACGATGAGGCAAAGAAAGAAGCCCACAAAAACCAGAGAGGAAATCCCGAAGAATAAGGAAGTTTTCCTTTATCGTTTAGGAAGAAACCTAGCCGACTTATCCGTGTATAAATAGACAATGTACCTCTTAGAAAGGGGGATCGGCAAATTGAACTAGCAAAAGACTTATTACTTTACAAACAGCTTTCGAAACAGCTAGAATAAAATCTCCATCTTTGGATCTCGGTTCTCGGTTTCTTTACATAGAAGTTTGTCGAATCCCTAATTTTCCCTTACCAAATTTAGTTGTGCGAATTTCGACTCCCACAATTTGGCACCGTCTGAGGGGAATCTCAAGCTTTCTGACACCTAAGAACCATCGAATAGGAGATCTGAAGCAATGACCACCGACGGAGACCGAAGCGGCGATGACGCAAGCAACATTGGCATCGATCTTCCTAGGACAGGAACCAATCTGCCTCCGGCGAACACGGAAGGCACCTCAGAAGCGCTAACAGAGTTGAAAAACATGATGACCACACTGCTGAAGAAGGCCGAGGAGCAAGATAAGCTGAACAGCTCGCTGACGGAGAGAATTGAGACACTGGGAACGGAGAGCCGAGCCAGAAACATACGATCCGGGGGAATTGGTTTGACTATGAACCCACCTGTTAGCGGAATAACCAGACGACTTGGCTTAAACCCGATGGCCCTGGATTTTTCAACACCACGCGATGCACCGAGAACTTTGGGAGGACTGCCACCTGCATAACCAACTAACGAGCAAACACCCGCGGTGACAAGATCAAATATCATGGAGCCACCTCAACTGATTCGAGGAGCAAGGGGAGCCAGCGGTGAACATAACCTACGCACCGATGCTGGGTCGGCTGCGGCAATCGTTCTCGATGAAGGAAACCACGATGAAGAAAATCTCGCTGACGAAGGATTCGCACCAGCAACGATGGAAGTCCGAACCAGCGAAGGTAATTCTAAACTAAACTGAGCCAGGAATTTGGCAGAGGAAGAAAAAAATCTCCTCTGGGTCCAACAGGCGCAATACGCTGACGAGCCGAGGACAACGAGCCGAGCCCAGAGAGAAGTATTGGACAAAATCCGAGCCTCATTGGATCGTGCCACTGCTGAGATGAAAGCCGTCCGATCCGAGGTGCACAAGGCAACCAGTAAAGTTCCGGAGATCGATCGCATACTAGAAGAAGCACACAATACGCCGTTTACAGCTCGGATTACCAAAGCGAGAATTTCCGACCCAGGAAAGATCAAGGCCCCAATTTACGAAGGAAGTACCGATCCTAAGGAACATATAACGGCGTTCATCATAGCAATGGGCCGAGCCAATTTCAGGGAAAAAGATAGAGATGCCGGTTTCTGTCTGCTGTTTGTGGAGCATCTAAAAGGCGCAACACTCCAATGGTTTTCCAGGCTTGAGCGGAACTCCATTGACAATTTCCAGCAACTATCTGCTGCCTTTCTGAAACATTACTCCATGTTTATGGATCGAGGAGCCTCTGATGCCGATCTCTGGACATTAACTCAAGGCCCTACGGAGACATTACGAAGCTTCATGGGAAGATTCAAAGCGGTCATGTCAAAGGTTGAGGGCGTAAGTGACAAGGATGCCGTGCTCGCATTGAAGAGGTCGCTGTGGTACGAGTCGGAGTTCCAAAAAGAGATTGCTCTGAACACACCACTGTCAATCCAAGACGCTCTGCACCGAGCCTCGAATTTCATAGTCAACGAAGAAGAGATGAAGGTTCTGTCTCAGAAATATGGAGTCGCCAAAGCGACGAACCGTTCCTTCTAAACTCCAAACCAACCCCCTCATAAGAAGAGTATTCAAGGAAACGGATATGTACACCATGAGAAACCCAATTTTGGAGGAGCCTACAACTACCAGGTGGGAGCAGGCCGAGGCAAAATACCATGGAACACGTGGACATGAAGTCAGAGTTCGTACGACAAAAAAGCCTACTGCGAGTATCATCACATGAACGGTCACTCAACTGCCAACTGTCGAACCCTGGGAATAAAGCTCGCGGCGAAGCTAGTAGCCGGAGAACTCGGCAACACTGTCAGCTTGAAGGACTTCGAGCGAGAAGACGAGAAAGATCAGCCGAACCAGACAAATCAAAACAGCGACCGACCTAAGCGAGGAAGGCGAGATGACCAGGCGACGCAGTCGGGCTCTCGACGAAGAATAAATATGATAATGGGAGGATCACAATACTGTTCTGACATGGTGTCTTCAATCAAAGCATTCCAGCGGCGAGCCGACGCGAGTGTCAACTGGTCAGCACCTTCCAAGCTTCCCAATGACGTCATCTCATTCGAAGAAAGGGAGACCAATGGCATTGATCGACCTCATAATGACCCCCTCGTCATAGAATTGATCGTAGACGATTGCGACGTCGCCCGAGTTCTGATAGACACGGGAAGCTCTGTAGATGTGATCTTCCAGGAAACTCTCAGAAGGATGAACATAGACCTATCCAAAATCACAGCCGCGCCAAAGCCCTTAACCGGATTCTTAGGAGAAACGACTATGACTCTTGGAACAATAAAACTTCATGTCCGAGCTGAAGAACACTACAAGAAAACATCAAATTTGGTACTACAGAAATAATCGCGAAGGAGTCGCAAATCACGAAAGTATGACGTTTTTGGGACTATGGCTAGTAGTCGCAAAAAGCTTGTCGCAAAACAAAGGAGTCGCAAATTAGTTGCCAATGAGCGGCTTACTTGTGACTCCAAAATAGCGACTACAAATTGCGACCTCGACAGTAGTCGCAAAGTTAGTGGCTAATTAGTCACTCTTATTGCGACTAGCTTAAGACCACAACATTGGTGACAAGTCTAAGTCGCAAATTAGTGGTAACTATGTATGACTATTTTAAGACATTCACAATATTGTCACAAGTTAGTCGCACGATTTAGTGACTAATTTGTGACTGCATTTTTTGTTATTTGTCACAAGTAAGTCACAAAATATAGTGACTAATTTGCGACTGCGTAGTTTGTTAGTGGTCAAAACTAAGTCGCAAAATATAGTGACTTTGCATGTAGTCCATGATTTAAATGTAGTTTCAATTAAGTCGCAAACTTTGAGAGTTATATTATATATATATATATATATATATATATATATATTTATAATACGAATTAATAGTTTAAAATATATATTTTTAAAATAATAAATTCTGAAATATTTTTCTTAAATTTAAAACCAAAAATATTATACAAGCGATAACAATTTATATTACGTATTGATACACAAACAAAAACATACAATCTAGTCATGCGAAAAGGAAGTCGGTGATCTAGTACTCGTAGTTGCCGCGGTCGTAGTTGGGGGAGCATGTTCATCCATATATGCGGTAAAGCCTGGATCTGTTTGCCGAAGATTGGTAACGAGGATCTCTAAGTTATTAATTCGGTTTTGTTGTTCTACAGCAAGTCGAGCAGATTGGGCATCACGGCGAGCAAGCTCGGCATCACGGCGAGCATTAGCAGCTACTTGCTCTTCAATTTGTCGCTGAGCAGCTTGTAGTTGTTCTTGCATTTCTACAAATGTTGAAGAACTTGAGCTTCCAGGACCTCCTTTTCTTTTTCCGTTGCCATAAATCGGTCGAAGACTACCAAGTCCGTATTCACGTCCTCTAGTATCCGGAATAGTAGACTAAAATATAATCAAACGAAATTATTTATTTATTAATATAAATAAATAATAAAATAATATTTTATAAATTTACCTGAAGAAATATCTCGTTCATTTCAGTTGAGGTAAGTTTTGGATGTTTGGGATGTACAATCCGAGATCTCAGAAGGGTCAACATCCATTTGGGACAACCTATCGCCTAAATTCTTCTCATAAGCCTCGGCGATATGCTTGGCCTTTATATCAACATATGTCCCGTCGGCCCATGTATATGTTTTTATGAACACTTCTCCAATCGACACCGGTCTTCCCTCTTCTCTTTCCTACAACATATAAATATAACTAATTATTAATATTTTAAATTTAAGTAAATTACAAAATTTATATTAAATTACCATTTCTTGTTGAATTCGTAGATATGACATTTGTCCTGAAACATGTTTGTGCGGCCCTAATCCATTACGATCAGAGTTCTGTGAGTTTGATGTAGTACTACTCCTTGATTTGGCCTTGTCAGTGGTCCAATAATTACACATTGTAGTCCACAACGTTGGATTAATCCAAGTTGGTCGCTTCCCTTTCGTATGTGCTTTACTCACCATATCTTTCATCCGAAGAATACAAATGTTATTGAACTCCTCTTCAACAAGTGGAGTATACAAGCGATCCCAATGGTGTTCTTGCTACACAAATCAAACATTTATGTTAAGAAACTAAATATACAAAAATTCAATGAAACATAAATGCGCAAATAAGAATATAAGTAGAAATTTACCGCGAAGTTTGTAAAATATCTACGTTGAATATCCGGAAGCGTTTGTGTCCAACTATAATACGGACCATCAAATTTGGCTTTCAACATCTTTGAAATCTTCCGAGTCAAGGCCCCAGCATCTCGATCAAACCTACATAATAGGAAACAAATAGCAAAGTACCAAAAACGAGTAAGACATAGTTGTTAGATAAACTTGATCTTACACCAATTCCATAAAAACAAACAATGAAACTCTACAAAATTATTAAAATCTGTATTAATAAACAAATGGCAAACAGAAAAAACAGTGTGTATAAAGTGTGAACCTTGCCTAAATTTGTGATTTTCAATCACACAATATCAATCAAAGGTGATAAACAAAGGTGATAAACAAAGGTGATCAAACTAAACTAAGAAGTAAATATCATCAACACACAACGAGCGCATATTTTATTCGAAGAAGGGTCCAAGGGGATATGGACTAAAGAGGATTTGGAACTCATTAAATATTTTCAAGTGAAACACGGGAAAACACGGGAATGACTGGAAGACACTGGTCGATATGGAGTACCAAACAGCAAGAACATATGAATATGCATACCAAGTGGTTTTCTCGAGTGGGATCGGAGATAAAACCGTTAAATGCTCAGCCCGGCCCGGAATTGCAAGCAAGTCATCCAAAGTCATTTGATTTTGTGGCCGTGCATGTTGTGGAATATACGGCAGTTGAACATCGTCGGGAATTGGTGGAGGGATAGGGGTTTGCGGCAGTGGAGGAAATGGTTTTGCGGTGGCGGAGGAAAAGGGTTCTGCGACGGTGGAGGAAAACGGTTTTGCGGTGGTGGAGGTAGAGGGTTATGCGGCGGTGTGTCTCCGGAACGGAATCCTGAGAGTATGTGTACTGTACAGGGAGAGGGAGAAGGGAAACCGATCCTCTCGAATTTGAGGGACTCGGATTTGATGACTCGGAAGAATTTCTTCCCGACGAAGAATGATGTCCTCCCACACCGCGACTTCCACCACGACCTCTCCAAGATTTCCCGGAGCCGGCCATTAGAGAGAACGTCACGAGTTTGAGTATTTGACTTTTGAAAGAGGATTTTGATGGAGAGACTGAGGGAGATGAAGAAAATATGTTAAGAGATATCTATGTTTCTAGGAATTTCATTTATGAGTCGCTCTTTAGTCTCTACAATAGAACTAATAATTTGCGCGGTTCATTAAAAAAATTGGCCAAATTATTCACAATATTTGGCGGTCAAAACAATGTTTTCGCTGAAATTTTTTGGTGCCAAAATATGTTACAGTAGCATAATCTAAACTAAGAATTTACAAAATAGAAATGGCTAATCATATCATATATGTCATTTTTATGTAAATTTGAACAACTTTCATGTTTATGAAAATATCATCTTATACAAAATAAACATAATTTATAAAACCAGTTATAAGTTAAAAAACCAATTAAAAATATTTTCAACCCAAATCCAAATAAGTAAACATGAATGTGAAACAAAAGTGTTACATATGTGTATGAGTTAGTTGTGTTTGTATCCAAATATTATGAATGACTCTCATTTATGATAAGATATATTAAAATACATACTATTAAACTATAGCACCTCTGTGAATAATACATTGAACTTACTAACTCAATAGTTATGATTAGTTTGTTCAGATTTTTAGATTATTCTCTACAAATATTAGGGCTGGGAAAAAAATCCGAAACCGAAAAACCAAACCGAATCCGACTCGAAATTACCCGAACCGAACCGAAAACCGAACGGGTATCCGAAGTACCCGAAACATAAATTAACCTAGATATATTTAGATTTAAGATCGAGTATATTCATATAGTTTAGGCAATTTTCTAGTTTTTTTTTTCGGTCAATTCGAGTATTATGGATATATTTGGTTAAAAATAACCAATTTAATTAGGTATATTATTTGAATTTTTCAAATTTTTTTTTGTTATTTTCGGATATTTTTGGATAACTTGAGTTAAAAAATAATTAAATCGAACCAAATCCGGAAAAAAATAGGATAATTATGAGTATTTCGGGTAATTTTTGAGTATTTTGGGTAAAAAATTCGAAAATACCCGAACCCGGAAAAATTCGGTTATTTTTGGTTTTCGTTTCCAAAACCGAAACCGACCCGAAACCGAAAATAACCAACCCGAAACCGAACCGAAATTTTAAAATACCCGAATGGGTATTATATTCCTAAAACCGAAAACCCGATAACCGAATTAACCGACCCAAAACCCGAATGGTTACCCGAATGCCCATGCCTAACAAATATATAGCAAACTACTTGTGAAAATATGTAATTTGAATTTTTTAGGAGAACAATACGACCACATTGCGACTTCCATATTATAAAGAGTAGCAAAATAGTTGCAAAATATTTGTAGTCGCAAATTAGTTACAAAAATCATGCTCTATACTCTAAACTGAATTTATAACAATTTCATGTGTAATCACAAATTAGTGGCAGCATGTTTGTGTAGTCGCAACATCGTGGAAAAATCGATGTAGTCGCAAATTATTGTAAACCATGCCTTGTATTTATAGTAATTAATAATAATCGACTGTAGTCGCATATTAGTGGCAATATGTGAGTGTAGTCACAAATTAGTGGCAAATAATTTGTAGTAACGCATTAGTGGTAAAGTCAAAATTTTATAATGTTCACTAAGTTAATCTATACATGCGTGTGAGTTAGAAACGAGATATGGTTTATTTATTTTAATAGACATCATATTTCTACATTATGAGTTTATTCACTACACATAGTATAACATAATTATTAATTAATCTTCATTTTCTTCTTCATCATCAGGAGATGACAAATTACATTGAAATTCATCTTCGACTTCAACATCTCCACCGTCGAAATCGATATCTTCGATGGGATTCCCTTCCTCTGCCAAATGGTCTACAACGATCTCTTCAATCGTAGTCAAAATTACATCATCATCGTTTTCTTGTTGCAAAAGAGTCAGCTCTTTATTTTTATAATTTCCCAAAATATTTTCCCTCGGATAGACTTTGAGAACATTGAGCGACGATTTTTTGGGTTGTTTTGTGTATGGGTACGGAACATAACAAACTTGATCCGCTTGTGAAGCTGCATTTGTCAATGTAAAAGTTATTTATAACCATTTTGTATATACTATATTATTTATATATATATATATATATATATATATATATATATATATAAAGATACGTAATGAAAAATTACCTAAAATAAATGATTCATATTTACAATATTTGCCTGATGAAAGAAGGTCAACAACGCCACCCGTGCTCCTTCGAGTACCTTGACCAATCGTAGGATCATACCACTAACATTTAAATAATGTGATTTTCAAATAGACCAACCCAGAATACTCAAGCTGTATGATATCTGTTAACGTCCCATAAAAATCAGCTTCATCAGATGCATCCGAATAATTTGCTCCTTTCACGCATACCCCGTAGTTACAAGTTAACCTCTTGTAAAATACATAGGCCAAGTTTTCACCTTGTTAATCGGGCCTTGCACAAGCTCTTTAATCGGGCCTTGCACAAGCTCTTGAACCCATATAGGAAAAGCCTCAACATCAGACATGTTTCTTGAATTGACCTGCATTAGACAACATGATTCAAAAGAAATAGTTATATATATAAATATATATGTATTTATTTAAATTGAAGTACATAACCCATAATGATTAAATATATATATATATATATATATATATATATATAACTATATACATACATGATCTCTAACCCATGTAGGAAACTCTTCATCTCTTTTGGTCGAGATGTCATTGTCAGAGAGTTCTCGATATGCAAAACGAATATGGTCTTCAAACAAGCTATAAAACACCAACACATTGTATAACAAAATTTTGTTGGATTATTAACTCAACTACAATCACTTAATCATTTAAGACATAAATTAGTTTGTCACACTCATGTACCTCTCAAGTGGCCGAAAATATTCACAATTTCGCAAAACATATGCATGTGCGCATTGATAGTCTTTCTCAGAAAACCACATTTCCTTACTTTTCCCACTTGGACGACCTACGTGAGTAAAGATCTCCGGTATTCCAGGAATAGGATATACAGGGACTTCACCTTCATCGAATCTAGTGGATCTGACCAAATTTGTAATGAACAACATTAGAATAATTAAATGACTTTTATATAACAATAGTTTTAAAAGTAATATTTTTTATGTTTTGCCTTGTCTTTGTACGTATATGTGCTGCAAAATAGTGCTCTGAAAAATAAGATATTTCCTCAATCACATATGATTCAACAATTGATCCTGCCGCATATCTTTTGTTCTTCGCCTTGCTTTTCAATTTTTTAAAAAATCTTTCAAAGGGATACATCCACCTATATTGCACAGGACCACCTAGTTCAGCTTCATATGGAAGGTGTACAGGTAGGTGCTCCATCACGTCGAAAAAAACGGGTGGAAATATTTTTTCCAAATTACATAAAATTATGACTATGTTTTCTTTCAGAATTCGAACGCGATTTTGTTGCAAAGATCTAGAACATAAGTCCCCAAAAAAACCTCCAATCCCTACAATATATAGTCAAACTTCAAATGGTTACTTTGACACTATAATTAATAATCATATGTAAAGTATATAATATATGTTCTAATTATAGTACCTGATAATGCAAGGTTAACGTTTCGCGGTAAGAGTTCTGGAAAGACAAATGGAAGTAGTCGCTCCATAAAAACATGGCAGTCATGACTTTTCATGCCTGAAAACCTTCCTCCATATATATCCGCACAACTAGCTAAGTCTGACGCATAACCATCTGGGAATTTAACCCATGCTTGAAACATTCCAACAATCGTTCTTTAGCAAGTGCAGTCAATCTAAATATAGGAAAAGGAGCTCTACCCCGACCATCAACATGCAGTTCTTTTCGAGAACAAAATCTTGCTAAATCCAATCTTGACTTAACTGTGTCTTTTGATTTGTCCTTCCCATTCATAACGGTATTCATGATGTTATCGAAAAAATTCTTCTCTATATGCATCACATCAAGATTATGCCGTAGATTGAGGTCTGTCCAGTACGGTAACTCCCAAAATATGCTTTCTTTGTGCCAATTATGCCACTTTCCATATCCATCCTTCTTTACTTCATGACCGTTTCCACCGCAAACAGATGTTCTCTGTGGATTGACATGCCTTATTCGCTCATATAAAACTTGCTCACCAGTCAGAGATTGAGGTGGATAGTCTAAAGCCTGCTTTCCCTTTAAAAAGTTTGTTTTATTCTTCCGTAATGGATGACCTTGAGGAAGATACCTCCTATGACAATCAAACCAACACGTCTTCCTTCCATTTGGCAATTGAAAGGCCTTTGTATCATCCATGCAAATTGGACAAGACAATCTACCATGTGTCGTCCACCCTGACAGCATGCCATATGCTGGAAAGTCGCTAATAGTCCACAGAAGCACTACTTTTAAATTAAAAGTTTGATTCATGGACACATCATATGCGTCGACTCCATTAGACCACAGTTCTTTTAACTCATCAATCAGAGGTCGGAGGAAGATATCAAGACTAGCTCGTGGATGATTTGGCCCATAATTCAAAATTTTAAGAAATAAGTACTCTTTCTTCATACACATACCAGGGGGTAAGTTATATGGAGTCATTATCACATGCCATAATGAATGATTACGAGACATACGAAATGGATTGAACCCATCTGTACATAATCCAAGATAAACATTTTGGGGTTCATCAGCAAATCGAGGATGTAGCTATTGAAAATTTTTCCACTCTGCCGCATCAGATGGATGACACATTTCTCCCTCCTCTGATTCATGCTCATCATGCCATCTCATTGCTGATGCAGTCTTTTCGCTCTGATACATTCTCTTTAGTCTATCAGCAATAGGTAAATACCACATACGACTGAAAGGTATTTTTGTTCGTCCCTCGCTAGGCTTATATCTTGGTGCTTTGCAAAATTTACACTTATCCTATTTTTCATCTTCTTTCCAGAAGATCATACAATTGTTAATACACACATCAATTGTATAAAATGGGAGGCCTAAATTTCGTATCAATTTTTCTGTCTCGTAATATGAACCAGTTGCCTGATTTTCTTCTGGCAAATACTCCGTAAACAGTTCCGCCCAGGAGTCCATGCACCTTTCAAGCAAATTAAAATCTGCCTTAATGTTCATGAATCGAGCAGCTAAAGATAATTGCGAGTGGCCTTCGTGACAACCATAATACAATGGATTTTTTGCAGCTTCTAACATGTCGTAGAATTTTTGTGCTTCACGGTTAAGTTATTCTGCATTCTGATTATCCTCATCTTGATGAAAGTTATCCGAAGTTGTCGTATCACGAAATGCATCATTCACCATGTCAACATATCTATCTTCTACATTACCAACTTCTTCTTGACTACCAGTTGTGTGATTTATACTACCATAACGCGTTCCTAAATCCACATTGAATTCTTCCCCATGATTATAGCAAACATAATATTCTGGCATAAATCCTCTACTATATAGATGGTTCCAAATTTTACGCCCTGGAAGAAATTTATCGTTTTTGCAATTAATACAAGGACAGTAACACTTACCACCATTGCTCTGTGCTATTGGCTGATTACTTGCAAAACATGAATTCTTCCATTCCCGCTGCAAACTCGGCCGAGATATTTCTTGTTTGTTCATCGATTCTATTGTACATCCACTGCCTAGAATTCCAATAATTATAATTTCCCCCCATTTTTTTCTAAAGCCTTCTCTCTCTTTTTTTAAAAAAAATTTTGTTGCCTCTTAAGGTATTTTTTTGCGTTTCTTCAGAGGAGAGGAAAGCAATCTGGGAGTATATATAAGATATTTTGCGACTGTTTTGCGACAATATTGCAATTTTTTTGCGACTCCAACATTGGGGTCGGTAAAATTAGGTACACCAACCATTCCGTATGAATCATGTGTTTTATGCTTGTATATTAGCCACTAAAAGGTACTTTTTGTCATTCCAAAGTGGAGTCGCACAACAGTAGCTATAATTACCACGTTTTTGCGACTACATTATTTTAAAACATATTTACGACTAACATTTGCGACTACAATTTTGGGACTATATAATGAGTCGCACATTCGTGTCTTTTTTTAATTTGTTTTGCGACTCTCCATTTTAGTAGTAAAATAGTCGCAAAAACTTTGCAAATAAGCGACGGAATTACCACTCCTTGTTTTGTCCGCTAAATTGCAACTAATTTGGCACTAAAATATTGAAGTCCTAAAGAAGTCGCAATTTAGTGGCAAAAGAGTCGCTCTTTTTTGCGACTACATATGTAATCACAATTTGTAGTGGCTAATTCTTTGTTTTCTTGTAGTGGAAGTAACCAAGATAGTGGAGTTTTCGCTTGCAGATCATCCTGCAATCTACAATGTGATTATGGGTACACCCTGGATAAACTCTATGCGAGTCGTACCGTTAACCTATCACCTCTGCATCAAATTTCCGACCCCAGGAGGAGTCAAAACGATTTGGGGAAATCAAAAAGAGTCTCGTATTTGTTTCCTGGCCGAGCATAAACTCAGGAATCCCGTCACATAAACCACCACCAAGAGAAAGAAGATGAAGATCGACAGAGAGCCCGAAAAGGAGTTGGCAAAACTCTTATAGCAATTACAGATCACGGAGGATCGTGAGAGGAAGAGCAAACCAACTTACGACCCCGTCATCTCGGTGAACATTGATGGCAATCACCCAGAGCGCTGTGTTGAAATAGGGGCCGAGCTGAAAGATCCAATAAGGGGAGAGCTGATTTCTTTCCTTCAGAAGAATGTAAACACCTTCGCTTGGTAAGAAGAAGACATGCCCGGCATCAGCATCAATGTGACATGCCACGAGCTACACGTGGACCCAACCTTTAAACCAGTCAAACAGAAAAGGCGAAAACTTGGCCCGGACAGAGCACAAGCCGTGAATGACGAGGTGGAAAGATTATTACGCGTGGGATCAATAGTTGAAGCGAAGTACCCAGACTGGCTCGCTAACCCTGTGGTGGTTAAGAAGAAAAATGGGAAGTGGCGTGTATGCATGGACTTCACCGACCTAAACAAAGCCTGCCCAAAAGATAGCTTTCCACTGCCACATATTGATCGATGGATGCTTTCTCCGGATACAACCAAATCCTAATGAACCCAGACGATCAAGAGAAGACGGCGTTCATCACAGACCGCGGCATATATTGCTACAAAGTGATGCCGTTCGGTCTTAAAAATGCCGGAGCAACTTACCAGCGATTAGTGAACCGAATGTTCGGTTGCCAGCTGGGGAAGACAAAGGAAGTATACATAGACGACATGTTGGTGAAGTCTTTAGAGGAGAAGGATCACGTAGCTCACTTAGAAGAATGTTTCAAGCAACTGAATCTACATAACATGAAGCTGAACCCAACCAAGTGCAGATTTGCAGTCACGTCCAGAGAATTCCTTGGATATCTGGTCACCCACCGTGGAATTGAAGCCAACCCGAAGCAGATCGATGCGCTCATAAAGATGGTGTCACCGAAGACAAAGCGTGAAGTCCAGAGGCTAACAGGACGGGTCGCTGCGCTTAATCATTTCATATCTCGGTCAACTGATAAGTGTTTGCCTTTCTACGACATACTACGTGGGAACAAGAAGTTTGAATGGACAGAAAAATGCGAGCAGGCGTTTCAACAGCTGAAAGAATACCTAGCCAGCCCTCCAGTACTTACGAAACCGGTGGAAGGCGAGTGAGTGGAGTACTCATCAGGGATGAACGCAGCGAGCAGAAGCCTATTTTCTATGTCAGCCAAACTCTCACCGACGCTGAAACCCGGTATCCCCAGATGGAGAAGCTAGCATTGTCTGTGATAATGTCCGCTCGAAAATTGAGACCATACTTCCAGTCACATTCAATTGTGGTTTTGACTACTTTCCCCATGCGATCCATCCTGCACAGCCCTAGCCAGTCTGGGAGATTGGCAAAGTGGGCAATAGGCTGAGCGAATACGACATCGAGTATCGGAGCAGAACCTGCGCAAAGTCTCAAGTCCTTGTAGACTTTCTGATAGAACTCCCAAAAGAAGTGATAGAAGAGCCGGCTCCGAGCCCAATATGGAAGCTCCACGCGGATGGATCATCATCAAAAGAAGGATCCGGAGTAAGAATACGGTTAACCTCTCCAACAGGCGAAATCCTCGAACAGTCATTCCGCTTGGGTTTTTGCGCATCCAATAACGAAGCAGAGTACGAAGCTTTGATTGCTGGAATGAGACTTGCTCTTGGACTCAAGGTTTCGCACGTCCAAGCCTACTGTGATTCGCAGCTGGTGGTCAACCAAGTCAGCGGCGAGTATACGGCCAGAGACGACCGAATGGAAGCTTATCTGAAGATCGTCAAAGAACTGGCTACACAGTTCGAAGAGTTCACATTAACACGGATACCACGCGGGGAAAACACTTCGGCCGACGCACTAGCAGCACTCGCATCCACCTTCGATCCGGATTTGAAAAGGATAATCCTAGTGGAATTCATCTAAAACTCAAGTATCAACCTCCCTGACACCGTGAACACAGTCACTCGCTCCCAAACAGCCACTCATGCCGAAGGTATATCTGGGCCAAATCTTACAGAAAAGGGCAGCACCGACACCAACGCTCTAGACGACCAGAACACGACACCATCGGTGGAGGACAAAGCAGCTGAGATGGAGAAAGAGCCTAAAACAGATCCTCCGAACGAAGGTGAAGCAGTGGAGATGGAGGAAGACCCTCAACAAACAGAAACGGACTATAGGTGTGACAAAGAGTGGTTGGGAGAAATCCGAGTATATATCATGGATGGCGAAGTACCATCGGATAAGTGGGCCGCCAGAAAACTCAGAGCTCAAGCTGCTCGAGATGTTCTCTTAGATGGAAACGTCTTCAAGTGGAGATTCTCAGGACCACTGATGGCGTGCGTCGAAGGCACCGAAGCAAAAAACATAATGGAAGACATCCACAGTGGCTCGTGTGGCAACCACTCCGGCGGAAGAGCTTTGGAAATCAAGATCAAGCGTCATGGTTACTATTGGCCGACTATGGTGAAGGACTGCGAGAAGTTCTCTGCCAGGTGCGAAAAATACCAACAACATGCCCCAATGATTCCTCAACCCACGGAGCTGCTATCGTCAATCTCAGAGCTCTACCCTTTTATGCGCTGGTCAATGGATATCGTCGGGCCTCTGCATAGGTCAAAACAGAAGAGGTTTCTGCTAGTTTTGACAGATTACTTCTCCAAATGGGTAGAAGCAGATTCTTACGCCAACATAAAGGATGCCCAAGTCGAAAATTTCATGTGGAAAAATATCTTATGCCGACATAGAGTTCCCTACGAAATCGTCACAGACAACGGTTCACATTTTATCTCTACAAAGTTTGAAGCCTTCTGTGAAAAATGGAAGATACGACTCAGCAAGTCTATGCCACGCTATCCACAAGGGAATGGGCAAGCAGAAGCAGTGAACAAGACTATCCTGGATGGCCTGAAAAAATGCCTTGATGCAAAGAAGGGACGCTGGGCAGATGAACTCGAAGGAGTATTATGGTCACACCGAACCACTCCGCGGCGAGCCACCGGTGAAACACCTTTCGCTCTTGTCTATGGTACAGAATGTGTCATCCCAGCTGAGGTTCAATTTCCTGGGGTCCGCCGTAGACTTCTTTCAGGCCAGGAAGGACTGAATCACCTCATGTTACTCGACGAGTTAGACTTGGTTAACGAACGAAGAGATAAAGCGTTGGTTCGGATTCAAAATTACCAACAGGCAGCGGCTAAGTATTACAACACCAACGTCAGAAGTCGTAAGTTCAAAGAGGGTGATCTGGTTCTCCGCAAAGTTTTTCAGAACACAGCCGAAACAAACGCTGGCAAACTAGGAGCAAACTTGGAAAGACCCTACAAAATCACCAAAACAGTCAGACCAGGAGTGTACGAGCTCTCAAACATGTCTGATATTCCGGTACCAAGATCTTGGAACGCAATGCACCTAAAGAGGTATTATCACTAAGTCACTTCGCATGAACTACGGGACGACTTGATCCGTGAAAAAGAGTACGTAGGCAGCTCGTCTTCGGACGGGTTCAGTTGTCCCCCTCCTTAAAAAATGGGGGGGAGTGGGTACGTATACATGTATATTCCCATACCTCGCATCACTCTTCAAAGAAGACTAACTTCAAACTCTTTCAAACACAAAACTCGTGTCACTTAGTCCACACGAATCACATCTTTACATCCTTCACGGATATCCTATCACTTCGTCTGTTGCTGGCCACAACAGACGAACAACCACATCCTTTATGGATTTATAGCCACTATCTCTATATGGGATATGGTTCTCAACACCCTCTTACGGGTATAAAGCGCGCTATAAAAAACCTGACTGGGTATATCCTGGTCTAATATCCGAAAGGTATATTTTGGATGATAGTCTTACAAGTTTATCTTTGAGAGGGACCCGTAAGTCGAAAGCTTGCAAGTCTTAAAACTCGAAGTAAACTCTTAAACCCAGTAAACACCTCTTGGTACACTGGTCGTAAACATCTCTGAAACATGATACTAAACCTACCGGTTAGTATGAGATTCTAACCATGTTTCATTGTAAAAACAACGGGAACATAAGTCGGAACATCACAATCCTTAAACTAACAACAAAGCAATCAATATCAAGACGATCATACTTTTTCTAAATAAAGATGGTTCGCGACATATCACATCAAAAATACAAACGAGAACATAAATAGATATCTCCAGCAAAGGATGAAAAAGGTCATGCCAACGAACGGCAAACATTACAAGACTTAGCAATTAACATACAAAAGAGGTGGATAAAGCCATCCAGGCGCTTGTTTTAAACAAAAATATACCGAACAAAAGAAAAGAGTTTGAAGTTAAAGAAACATAGAGAAAGATCATTCAAGAGGATTCGGCTCGGAAGGTTTCTAAGCAGCGAGAACAGCAATTCCAGGCGTACCAACGTTCGAGCCTGAAAAATCTGCAACACCAACGTTCGCCGCGGCATTCTCCACTGGTTCGCTCCCTAAGAGAGTACCTGTAGAATCTGAGGAAACAGGTGAAAGCGTCAGATCTTTCTTCAGCTCGGCCTCAATCTTCTCGAACTCATCAGCCGCATCGACCAAATTAGTTCTCCAGCTTGTCAGTTTCGCCACCTCGGAGTCAAGGGCAGGCGCATCCTCTTTCTGCAGAATCTCGAGCAACTGAAGGTTGCTATCGACCTGGGCTAGATCGAGCTCCTTCTCTTTCGCCTCTCTCAGCTCGTCAATGTTCTTCTCAATCTTGGCAAGCCACTCCTGGAATCTCTCAGACATCTCTCGCCTCGCTGCCTTCTTGACATCCGCCTCGTGCAAAGCATTTGTGGCAGTGAGTTGCCTCTTCAGGGATTCAATTTCGGCAGCCTTTTTATGCTTAGAGCGATCCAACCTCATCGCTAAGTCACATGCCTTGTTCCATTCATCCTTAAGAAATGCCTTTTCCTTCTCCAGAGCTTTGATCCGAGCTGAAGCAGTTGCCAGCTCGTCGACATGTGATTTCTCCAGCTCGGCAACTTTGTTCTTGAAGAAGGATGCGTCCTTCTGGGCATCTTCGACCCGTCGTCTATCCTTCCTTAGATCTTGCTCGAAAGCAGCGACAATCTTGTTGATAGAGGCAACGAACTGATCACAGGGGGAAACAATCAGCATTTAGGGTTTGTCACTTGGTAAAATATTCAATCTACAACCATACCTTGGTCCCTCGGAGCGACATGTCAGTATACAAGTCGCCATGAGATAGAACATCAACGGGCGGTAGTCTATCTCCTGAGCAATGAACCTGTGAGAAGAGAGTCGCAGAAGCTTCCCCGTCATTCAGATCCTTCGTGTATCAATGACGCTAGCTTTGGCTCGGCAGGAGTTGGATCGGAAGTTTTTTGGCGTTTTCTTTTTGGTTTTTCTTTAGCTTTTTCTTTATCAGGCTCGTCAGCAGCATGTTTTTTCCTGACATCTTTATGTTGGACAAACGCCGAGCTAGAAGACCTAGTACCGGGAACGATAGCAGAAACCACTTCCCTGGTTTCTGCGTCAACTGTGGGAGGCTCAGGAAGGAGTTGTTGCTCCACCTCGGTGATAGTCTAAACAACCACCTCGGCAACTGGCTCGGCGGATTGTTCAATTACTTTAGTTGCCTCATTGGCTCGGCTAGCCGCCTCTCTTTCTTCCTTCTCCTTCAGAACCTGTTTATCACGGATAGTCAATCTTTTTCCCATATTTTTTCTTGGAGGAGGACTTTGCAATGGAGATTCAGATTCTGAGCTGTCAGACACTTCAACACCGGCGAAGATGGCTCGGGCCTTTTCAATTCTCCTTAGGGAAAAATGGTTTTCCCAATGGCACTATCTGGCGGCAAGTGTTCTCCGAAGTGTGAGCGTATCTTCAGGGTAACGTGGAAGAATCTGCCAAACTGCAAAAACAAAGGAGAAAAGTAGTGGTCAGCTCGCTACAAAGGAAAACCTTAGAAAATCTCCTAAAAATTCTACGGCTCGCCCACCAATGGTTCCCCACTCCGTTTTTACGTAATGGATGCTTTTGGCTTCCACCGTCGCATCGTTGATGGGAACAAAGAAAAAGTAATTCTCCTAGTCACCGTCCTTGCTTCGGAAGCCTTCGATAATCTTCCTTTGCTTATTGTTGGAAATATAATAGGCTCGGGAGTTTTTGATCTTTCGAAACTCAAGGAACTGCCGAAGATGGGAGATGCGAACAGTCACATCACACTCATAGCTCCGAACCAGAATTCCAACTAAGGGACGCATCCCACGAGGCATAATTTGGCTCGGCGCTAACCCATGTTTGTACAGAAAGCGGATGATCAAGCTAGGAATCGGAAACCAGAGTAGACAACCGTAAAAGAAACACTCGTAGAGAGTGAAGTACCCAGGCGGCAGAGATTCAGCTCGGTCTGTCGAGGTTGGAACAACCAGATCTACATCTTCTGAAATATTAAATCGATGTCTCAGTGCCTCCAAAGACTCAGCAGTGCACAAAGATGAACCAGGTGGGTCGGGTCGTCTCTTAGGAGTTTTTCTCTTAGGCTTTCACCTCGTTGATGTGCTAGCCTGGTGGCTCGCAAACAATCTCTCCAAACGCACCTTTTCCGCCTCGTCAATAACATATTTTGTTGGCTCGGCTTTGAATTCTTCAAGAGCCCTCTGAATCAAAACTGCCTCGGCATCCACCTCGGCATCAATAGCTTCATCAACCAAAGAGGGGACGACAATCTGCAATCGATCCAGCGGGGAATTGGGCTCAGCTAGCTCGAAAATTTGAGGAGATAAAACCATCTTACGACCAAGCAGCGAAGCAGAATTTGCTGAACCAACTGAATCTTCCACCTCGGCGGTATGAGACATCAAAAATTTATGGCTTGGGAAGACGCTGATACTTGGCAGAGATTGAAGAGTTTCGGCTCGGAAACAGAAAAGATCAAGGCAACAGGGATCCGGATGATGATGGATCGGAAAACTCAAACACTCGCCGCAGATGTATAAAGATGGATCGGAAAATGCAAGGGCTCACCGGATGAGTTTGGAGATGGGTCGTAAAACTCAAAGAGTTGGCGGCGAAAATAAAGAAATGGATAAAAAACCTAGCCAACAAGTTAAACAAAAAGAGAGAAAAGAAGAGAGAGAAGAGAGCTACTTGATTTTTCGGAAATGAAGAAAAGTGAGTTATGAGGAGTGAGACGACGATCTGAATATAAAGACGCAAGAAAGTACAGCGCGTGACGCCACACGGACTCGAGAGCATGCGAAAACGTTTTGCAGTTCCCAATAAAGTTATAGTCATGATAAGAGATACGCCAAGCCAACATAACTGCCGAGCAAAAGACAAATCACACTTCTTGGGACGGCTCGGCAACATATCAAAGAAAAGATGGCTCGGTAACGCAACAGCCTCTAGTGGCATCACAAGCTGAAAAAGCTCGGTCACACAAGTGATAGGTTGGCTCGGCAGCATGTCGAGGAGTCGGCTCGTCGACATTATACTCCAGTGTTGGCTCGGTAGAAAAAGCCTCGGCACGTACTGTCCCGTGTTCGGTAAAATCAAGCGGGATACCGAGCCAAGAAAGCATGCTTCAGCCATATGAGTATACAGCTTCACTGTAGATTTGGCTCGGCAACCCAAAGAACATTGATCTCAATTTTGATTCTTCAACTCGTCACTATTATCAATAATACTACCGAGCTGGGGGGCTAACTGTTGGGGTCGGTTTTCACCCTATCGAGATCAACTGCTGAAAATACTAAGTATGGAGAAAAAGGCCTAGCCAAAAGAATGTAAATCCTAGCCAAACAGGCACAAGAAATCTGCCTCGGCACCAACACTTCCCTGGTTCGGTATTGAGGAAAGGCGACGACCCAACACCACCACTTGGTTCGGTGACTGAAGCAAGGAGACAAGCCAAGTATTGGTTCGGAGACGAAGGTAAAGTAGTGACGAGCCAACACTCGGCTAGGCAGCAGGAAGAAGTAGTGACGAGCCAACACTCGGCTAGGCAGCAGGAAGAAGTAGTGACGAGCCAACTTTTGGCTAGGCATCAGGAAGCAGTGACGAGCCAACGTTTGGCTAGGAGACGAGCCAACGTTTGGCTAGGCATGAAGAAGTGAGTGACGAGCCAATGTTTGGCTAGGTGACGAGCCAACGTTTGGCTAGGCATCAGGAAGAAGTGATGAGCCAACGTCTGGCTCGGTGATAGGATGTAGTGACGAACCATATACTTGGCTAGGCATCAGGAGGAAGCAAGACTCCTCAGGCTCATCGTCGGCAGGAGGTAATGAAGAACCAAGCACTTGGCGATGAGCCAAGTAACTTGGTGATGAGCCAAACACTCGATGATGAGCCAACATGTTGCCAAACCAAAACCTTCGGCTCGGCAGCAAAGAGAAGTAAGGGACGAGCCAACACTTGGCTCGGCATCAAGGAGAAATGGACGATGAGCCAGCCAGTCAATGACCCAACACAGCAAAAAGCCGAACATCTTTGATAGGACGAGGCAACGAGCCACAAGACATTGGTGGGCCGAGGCGACGAGGCAAAGAAAGAAGCCCACAAAAACCAGAGAGGAAATCCCGAAGAATAAGGAAGTTTTCCTTTATCGTTTAGGAAGAAACCTAGCCGACTTATCCGTGTATAAATAGACAATGTACCTCTTAGAAAGGGGGATCGGCAAATTGACCTAGCAAAAGACTTATTACTTTACAAATAGCTTTCGAAACAGCTGGAATAAAATCTCTATCTTTGGATCTCTGTTCTTGGTTTCTTTACATAGAAGTTTACCGAATCCCTAATTTTCCCTTACCAAATTTAGTTGTGCGAATTTCGACTCCCACAGAGACTTCGGCCAACATAGCCCACATCGGCAACAGACCACTTCGGCCACACGGCCACTTCGGCCAAGTATAAAGACTTCGGCCAACGAGGCACTTCGGCCAAACGCGGAGACTTCGGCAAACATAGCCCACATCGGCAACAGACCACTTCGACCACACGGCCACTTCGGCCAAATACAAAACTGTCTGGCCAAAGTCAAATCAATACGAAACTGCCTGGCCGAAGTAAAATCCATACGAAACTGCCTGGCCGAAGTCAAATCTATACGAAACTGCCTGGTCGAAGTCATAAGAGACTGCCTGGCCGAAGTCATACGAAACTGCCTAGCCGAAGTAATACGAAACAACCTGGCCGAAGTCATACAAAACTGCTTGGCCGAAGTAATACGAAATTGCCTGGCCGAAGTCATACTAAACTGCCTCGCCAAAGTCATACGAAACTGCCTGGCCGAAGTGATACGAATCTGCCTGGCCAAAGTCATACGAAACTGCCTGGCCAAAGTCATACGAGACTGCCTGGCCACAGTCATACGAACCTGCCTGGCCGAATTCATACAAAATGCCTGGCCGAAGTGATACGAAGCTGTCTAGCCGAAGTGATACGAAGCTGTCTGGCCGAAGTGATACGAAGCTGTCTGGCCGAAGTCATACAAAGCTATCTGGCCAAAGTGATATGAAGCTGTATGGCCGAAGTGATACGAAGCTGTCTGGCCGAAGTCATTTCTATACGAAGCCAGAAGGCAATGCGGCCGAAGCCATTTCTATACAAAGACAGCAAGACTATCTTGGGCCTACAATGATGCAAAGGCCCACGAACGCAAGCCGACTCGCTAAAACGGAAATCCCGAAGGATTAGGAAGTCGAATCTATACGAAACTGCCTGGCCGAAGTCAAATCCATACGAAACTGCCTGGCCAAAGTCAAATCAATACGAAACTGCCTGGCCGAAGTAAAATCCATACGAAACTGCCTGGCCGAAGTCAAATCTATACGAAACTGCCTGGTCGAAGTCATAAGAGACTGCCTGGCCGAAGTCATACGAAACTGCCTAGCCGAAGTCATACGAAACAACCTGGCCGAAGTCATACGAAACTGCTTGGCCGAAGTAATACGAAACTGCCTGGCCGAAGTCATACCAAACTGCCTCGCCGAAGTCATACGAAACTGCCTGGCCGAAGTGATACGAAGCTGCCTGGCCAAAGTCATACGAAACTGCCTGGCCAAAGTCATACGAGACTGCCTGGCCGAAGTCATACGAACCTGCCTGGCCGAATTCATACAAAATGCCTGGCCGAAGTGATACGAAGCTGTCTAGCCGAAGTCATACGAAGCTGTCTGGCCGAAGTGATACGAAGCTGTCTGGCCGAAGTCATACAAAGCTGTCTGGCCAAAGTGATACGAAGCTGTATGGCCGAAGTGATACGAAGCTGTCTGGCCGAAGTCATTTCTATACGAAGCCAGAAGGCAATGTGGCCGAAGCCATTTCTATACAAAGACAACAAGACTATCTTGGGCCTACAACGATGCAAAAGCCCACGAAGGCAAGCCGACTCGCTAAAACGGAAATCCCGAAGGATTAGGAAGTTTTCCTTATCTCTTTAGGATTGACCGAGCCGACTCGAGCTAGTATATATATCGATGTACATCTCTTCATAAAGGGATCCCCAATTTACTTAGCAAAAACTCTAGACTGTTTGTTCTATAAACACTTGTACGAAAAACTTTTCGAAACAAATCAATAAAAACCATCTTTGGATCTTCGTTTTCGTGGTTCATACGCAGAAATTTCATCCCTCTTAACAAACTTCCGAAAAATCTAATTGTGTTGATTTCGACTCCCACAATTTGGCTCTAGAAGGAGGGGGACTTGAAACTTTCTTACTCCAAGGGACCACCGTACGAACGATCCGAAGAAGATGACCGACGACGGAGCAAGACGAACTGACGATCCTCAGGACATCATTGCCGATGGATCCGAAGAGAAAGAGGCCCCAGTCCCCGCGGCTTTGGAGACAAGTCCGGAGGCCTTGTCTCAGATAAAGACGATGCTAGAAACGCTGCTCAAGAAGGCGGAGGAGCATGATAAGTTGAACACAACGGTGACCGAAAAGCTGGAAGTCCTTGCGATGGTAAGCCGAACCCGAGGTAGGGGCTCAGGAGTTGACCTAATAAGGCACCCCTTTCGACATCTCAATCCAACGACCCTCAATTTCTCGACACCTCACCACGGGCTGAGAACCCAAGGCGGACTACTTCCTCTGAACCAACCAATTGCAATCGCGAACTGAACGCGGCACCGCAAGAGACAAACACGCACACTATGGACGGAACGAATCCGGTGATCAACCTGCAGGACAACCCAGAGGGTGAACACGACTTGGAACACCACCGCGAAGCTGAACTTGCAGGTGCAACCCGAACTCGAATCGAATGAAGCAATACCAACCTCTACCATGATCAAGACTTCACCGAGGAAGAGGAGAACATCCTCTGGGCCCAACGAGCCAAGATCGAAGAAGAGCGAAAAGCGATAATTCGAGCCCAGAAGGAGGAGATGGCTGAAATTCGGGCTGGCATGGAACGAGCTACCGCTAAGATGAGATTCGTTCGATCTCAGATGCATAGGGCTACGAGCAAGGCTCCCGAACTTGACCGAGTGCTTGTCTCCACTTAGGCAAGCCTTGTTTCCACTTAAGCAAGACTTGTCTCCACTTAGGCAAGCCTTGTCTCCACTTCAGCAAGCCTTGTCTCCACTTATGCAAGCCTTGTCTCCAGTTTGGCAAGCCTTGTCTCCACTTAGGCAAGCCTTGTCTCCACTTAGGCAAGCCTTGTCTCCACTTCGGCAAGCCTTGTCTCCACTTAGGCAAGCCTTGTCTCCAGTTCGGCAAGCCTTGTCTCCACTTAGGCAAGCCTTGTCTCCACTTAGACAAACCTTGTCTCCACTTCGGCCAACATGGCCACTTCGGCCGAACATGGTCACTTCGGCCAAGCATGGGATCTTCGGCAACATGGTCACTTCGGCCAAGCGTGGAGACTTCGGCAAAACATGGAGACTTTGACCGGCATGGCCACATCAGCAAGCATGGCCACATCAGCAAGCATGGCCACATCGGTAAGCTTTGGCTCACATCGGCAAGCTTTGGTCCACTTCGGCAAGGCTGAGCTCCACTTCGGCAAGCTTTGGCTCACATCGGTAAGCTTTGTCTCCGCTTCTGCAGGCTTTATCTCCACTTCGGCATGGAGACTTCGGCGAAGAAGGGAGAGACATCGGCAAAAGACTTCAGTGGAAGTACTCCACATCGGTAACACGACCACTTTGGCCACACGGCCACTTCGGCCAAACGCGGTCACTTCGGCCAACATAGCCCACATCGGCAACAGGCCACTTCGGCCACACGGCCACTTCGGCCAAGTATGAAGACTTCGGCCAACGAGGCACTTCGGCCAAGTATGAAGACTTCGGCCAACGAGGCACTTCGGCCAAACACGGAGACTTCGGCCAACATAGCCCACATCGGCAACAGACCACTTCGGCCAAGTACGAAGACTTCGGCCAACAAGGCACTTCGACCAAAGGCGGAGACTTCGGCCAAAATAGCCCACATCGGCAACAGACCACTTTGGCCACACGGCCACTTCGGCCAAATACGAAACTGTCTGGCCGAAGTCGAATATATAAGAAACTGTCTGGTCGAAGTCAAATCCATACGAAACTGCCTGGCCGAAGTCAAATCCATACGAAACTGCCGGGCCGAAGTGAAATCCTTACGAAACTGCCTGGCCGAAGTTAAATCTATACGAAACTGCCTGGCCGAAGTCATAAGAGACTGCCTGGCCGAAGTCATACGAAACTGCCTGGCCGAAGTTACGAAACTGCTTGGCCGAAGTCATACGAAACTGCCTGACCGAAGTCATACGAAACTGCCTAGCCGAAGTCATACGAAACAATCTGGCCAAAGTCATACGAAACTGCCTGGCCGAAGTTATACGAAACTGCCTGGCCGAAGTGATACGAAGCTGCCTGGCCGAAGTCATACAAAGCTGCCTGGCCGAAGTCATACAAAACTGCCTGGTCGAAGTCATACGAGACTGCCTGGCCGAAGTCATACGAAACTGCCTGGCCAAAGTCATACGAAACTACCTGGCCGAAGTGATACGAAACTGTCTGGCCGAAGTCATACAAAGCTGTCTGGCCGAAGTGATACAAAACTGTCTGGCCGAAGTCATACGAACTGTCTGGCCGAAGTCATTTCTATACGAAGCCAGAAGACAACGCGGCCGAAGCCATTTCTATACAAAGACAGCAAGCCCATCTTCGCCCTACAACGATGTAAACGCCCACGAAGGCAAGCCGACTCGCTAAAATGGAAATCCCGAAGGATTAGGAAGTTTTCCTTATCTCTTTAGGATTAACCGAGCCGACTCGAGCTAGTATATATATCGATGTACATCTCTTGATAAAGGGATCCCCAATTTACTTAGCAAAAACCCTAGACTGTTTGCTCTACAAACACTTGTACAAAAAACTTTTCGAAATAAATCAATAAAAACCATCTTTGGATCTTCGTTTTCGTGGTTCATACGTAGAAATTTTATCCCTCTTAATAAACCTCCGACAAATCTAATTGTGTTGATTTCGACTCCCACAGAGTGTAAGCATTTTTGCTGATTCCTGAGGTGAATGACGTCACCATTTGCCTAAATAATTCGCGATACCTCCCATTTCCTCACTACTTCATTTCTCCGATAACCTCTCCAAACAGGTAACTTCTCTCTTCTTTCTCTCTCTAGTCTCTTTTGCTTTAAGTTTTAATTTTTAGCTTGGGGCTCCATTGTTCTTCCTTTGCCGCCGATCCGTTTGAATTTCCCGATCTGTCTTCAACTGGCTCCACCGCTGATTGGGGTCAGATTCCACCTCTTGAGAATCAACGATCGAAAAATGACTAAGTACGAAGGCACATTAGCAATTAAACCCCTAACCATGAAGGAAAAGTTGGATTGGATCCCTAACCATGATAAGAAGAGTTGGATCGGGATCCCTAACCGTGAAGTAAGAGTTGGATCGGGATCCCTAACCGTAAAAGAGTTGGATCGGGATCCCTAACCATGAAAGAAGAGTTGGATTGGATCCCTAATTGTGAAGGAGGAGTTGGATCGGGATCCCTAACCACGAAGTAAGAGTTATTTCGGGATCCCTATCCGTGAAGTAAAAGTTGGATCGGGATCTCTAACCGTGAAGGAGTTGGATCGGGATCCCTAACCATGAAGAAGGAGTTGGATCGGGATCTCTACTTGTGAAGGAGGAGTTGGATCGGGATCCCTAACCATGAAGTAAGAGTTGGATCGGGATCCCTAACCATGAAGTAAGAGTTGGATCGGGATCCCTAACCGTGAAGGAGTTGGGTCGGGATCCTTAACTGTGACAGAAGGAGTTGGTTCGCGTGTCCCCCTAACCATGGATCGAGTGTCCCTCTAACCGTGAAGGAGCTGGATCGGGTATCCCTGAACCGTGATACAAAGCAACCCCGAGCCGTGAACCAAGGTGTCACCCGAGTCGTGAACCATCGTGTCACCCGAGCCGTGAACCATGTTGTCACCGGAGCCGTGAACCAAGGTGTCACCCGAGCTGTGAACCATGGTGTCACCCGAGCCATGAACCATGGTGTCACCCGAGCCGTGAACTATGGTGTCACCTGAACCGTGAACCATGGTCTCACCCGAACCTTGAACCATGGTGTCACCCGAACCATGAACCATGGTGTTACTCAAGCCAAGGTTCGACAACAGGAGATTGGGCCGAGACAACGAGCCCACGGATTCAAGCCCATAAAAGAGATATGACAAGGTTAAAGCCCATGAATCGAAGTCCATGGCGGTGGCATGCATTGCTAAAAGGAGATCCTGAGTAATTAGGAAATCTTCCTGATCTCTTTAGACATTAACTTAGCCGACTATGCACTTGTATTTATACTCATATAAACCCTAAGAAAAGGGGATCCGCAATTTACCTATTAAAACTCTGTACTTTTGCTCTCATACTAAAAGCTTTCGAAGCAGCTTAATAAAAGAACAACTTTGGATCTTTGTTTGTGCTTTTGGTGGTTTTTACTCAGAAGTTTCGGATCTCTCTAAAAGACGTGACAAATTCAATTGGCGTGGATTTACACTCCCACAATTTGGCGCTAGAAGGAGGGGGATTGAAGTTTTCTTACACCAGAAAGTGGCCGCACCAATCCGAAGACAATTGCCAACGATGGAGACGAGAACGCTGCTGATACCAGAAGCACCGGCGTGGAGGATCAGACGAACCAACATGATAACGCCGGGGAAACTTCGGCAACACTGACGGCGATGAAGACCATGCTGGAGACGCTGCTCAAAAAGGCGGAGGAGCAAGACAAACTCAACAACACAATGACGGGCGAGCTTAAGGCTTTGGCGACGGCGAGTCGAACCCGTGGGATAGGATCAGGTCTGGATCCAACCAAACGAGTTGGGAGGCGCCTCAACCCAACGGCTCTGGATTTCTCAACACCATTCAATCAACTAAGAACCCGTGGAAGATTTCCGCCACTCCATCAAGGTTCAGCAAACCTAGTTCAAGGAGCAGGCGACACACCAATCGAAGAGGAGCCCGCACCAATCATCAATCTGGAGGAGGAGAACCGAATGGAGCAAAACATGGAGAGCCGTGATAATCCTGAACCCATAGCAGCTGTCCAGACCCGAACCGAAAGATGCGAGGCCATCCCCAAAGGAGATCAAGAGCTGACCGAGGAGGAGGAGAACATACATTGGGCTGAGCAAGCACGGATCAACGAAGAACGCAGAGCAAGAGTACGAGCCCAGAAAGAAGAGATGGCTATGATGCGAGCAGATATGGATCGAGCGGCTGCTGACATAAAAGCCGTCCGAACCATGATGCACAAAGCAACTAGAAAGGTGCCAGAGATAGATCGTGTACTGGAGGAAGCATAGAACACCCCATTCGCAGCACGGATTACCAATACGAGAATTCCCGATCCTAGAAAGATGAAATTTCCGGTCTACGAAGGAAAAACCGATCCAAAAGAACATCTGACGGCTTTTGCTATAGCCATGGGACTATCTAATTTCAAAGAAAATGAGAGAGACGCCGGACAGTGCCTTCTTTTCGTGGAGCATCTCAAAGGACCGGCGATCCAGTGGTTTTCTAGGCTCGAACAGAACTCCATCAACAACTACAACCAACTGTCTGCGGCATTCTTGAAACATTATTCCATATTCATGGACCCTGGAACATCTAACGCCGATCTGTAGACCCTAACTCAGGGGCATAATGAAACACTCCGGAGTTTCATCGGAAGGTTCAAAGCTGTTATCTCCAAGGTGGAAGGCCTGGGTGACAAAGCGGCCTTGCTAGCCTTGAAGCGAGCACTTTGGTTCAACTCTGACTTCCGTAAAGAAATCGCATTGAATGCCCCCACGACGATACAAGACGCTATGCATCGAGCCGCAGACTTCATCACCGAGGAAGAAGAGATGAAAATCCTAACCGAGAAGTACGGGAAGGCAAAGGCAATGAACCACTCCCCCCAAGTCTCAAACCCTTTGAATGCAAAAAGGAATAATCAAAGTGTCGGCTATGTTTAGCATGAGGGTGGCTTTCGAGGAGCCCATAACTATCAAATTGATACCCCCGGGTATGGTCGAGGCAGAGGCCGAACCCGCGGAAGAAATTCATGGAGCAACTGGACAAAAAGCGAAAGTTCTTACGACGAAATAGCATACTGCGAGCACCATCACATCTACGGGCATTCCACCGCGAACTGCCAAATTCTAGGTTTGAAGCTTGCTAAAAAATTAGCAGCTGGCGAGCTTGGAGGAAACGTCAGCCTCAAGGATTTCGAGATGGACGCGAACACATACAAACCCGACTTGACAAAAGAAGATCACACCAAGCGCGATATAAGGGATGACGAAGCGCCACCCTCCGGATCAAGAAGAAGGATAAGCATGATAATGGGAGGATCTCACTACTGCTCGGATACCGTCTCATCAATCTAAGCATTTCAACGAAGGGCGGACGTCAGCATCAACTGGTCTAAACCATCAAAGTTTCTGAACGACGTGATATCATTCGAGGAAAGGGAGACGATCGGAATCGACAGACCACATGATGACCCTCTCGTAATCGAGTTAATCATCAATGACTGTGACGTAGCACGCGTATTGGTAGACACTGAGAGCACTGTGGACGTCATCTTCCTCGAGACTCTAAGGAGAATGAATGTGGACCTGTCTGAAGTGATATCTACCCCCAAACCATTGACTGGATTCTCTGGAGAAACCACCATGACTACTGGGACAATCAAACTGCCTGTCTAAGCTGGTGAAGTGACGAAAATCGTTGAATTCTCTGTAGCTGATCACCTGGCAATCTATAACGTCATCATGGGGACCCCCTGGTTAAATTCCATGCGCGAAGCCGTTTCAATCTACAATCTCTGCCTCAAGTTCCCCACACCAAACGGAGTGAAAACAATACGAGGAAACCAAAAAGAGTCTCGCATCTGCTTCCTCGCCGCACATATGCTCAGAAACCCGGTGACTGATCCGACGGCAAGTTCAAATTGCAAGAAGATAAAGACCGACAGAGAACCAGTGAAAGAGCTTTCCAAACTGTTAGAGCAAATACAGATTGCGGAGGACCGCGAAGAAGAAGTTTCTAAACCAACTTGCGACCCCGTCATATCAGTTTGCATCGAAAATAAATGTCCAGAGCGATGCGTGGAAATCGGAGCAATGTTGGATGAAAAGATCAGAGAAGAACTCATTGCATTTTTTAGGAAAAACATCAACACTTTCGCATGGGAAGCAGAAGACATGCCCAGTATTGATATCAACATCGCAAGCCACGAATTGAACGTTGACCCAATGTTCAAACCGGTGAAGCAGAAAAGGAGAAATCTTGGGCCAGACAGAGCTAAAGCAGTCAATGATGAGGTGGAAAGACTCCTGCGTGTTGGATCGATAACTGAGGTGAAGTATCCGGATTGGCTAGCGAACCCAGTGGTGGTGAAGAAGAAGAATGAAAAATGGCGTGTATGCGTGGACTTCACTGATCTGAATAAAGCTTGTCCAAAAGATAGCTTCCCCCTTCCGCATATCGATCGCCTAGTCGAAGCAATGGCAGGGAATGCGCTACTGTCCTTCATGGATGCCTTCTCAGGTTACAACCAGATCTTGATGAACCCCGATGATCGCGAGAAGACCGCATTCATAACGGATCGTGGAATATATTGCTACAAGGTGATACCGTTCGGTCTGAAAAATGCTGGAGCAACGTACCAGCGACTGGTGAACAAGATGTTCGCCGATGAACTCGGAAAGACAATGGAGGTTTATATAGAAGACATGCTGGTGAAATCATTAAGAGAGCAGGATCACGTCACCCATCTCAAGGAATGCTATTCACAGCTGAACTTTCACAACATGAAGTTAAACCCGACCAAGTGCAGATTCGCAGTCACCTCGGGAGAATTTCTCGGGTACCTAGTAACTCACCGCGGCATTGAAGCAAACCCTAAGAAAATCGATGCATTAATCTATATGACTTCGCCAAAAACAAAAAGGGAAGTACAAAGACTCACCGGGAGGGTAGCTGTGCTAAACAGATTCATCTCACGATCCACCAATAAATGCCTGCCTTTCTATGACACATTGCGGGGAAACAAGAAGTTTGAGTGGACAAAAAAATCGAGGAGGCTTTTCAACGACTGAAGATTTACCTGGCTACCCCCCCCCCCCCATTCCTCGCGAAACCAGAAGCAGGGGAGCCACTTTTTCTATACACCGCGGTTTCTGCCACAGTAGTAAGCGGCGTGTTGGTCTGAGATGAGCGCGAGGAACAGAAGCCAATTTTCTACATTAGCAAGACAGTCACAGATGCCGAGACAAGATACTCGCAAATGGAAAAATTAGCGCTTTCCATAGTCATGTCGGCACGAAAGCTAAGGCCGTACTTCCAGTCTCACCCGATCGTCATCCTGAGTACTTTCCCGATAAGGTCTGTTCTGCACAGACCAAGCCAGTCAGGAAGGCTAGCAAACTGGGCAATAGAACTCAGCGAGTATGACATTGAATATCGCGGACGCACATGCGCAAAATCCCAAGTCCTGGCTGATTTTCTTATCGAACTGCCTGAAGAAGGTATCAACGACGAAACAAAAAGCCAGCCCTGGAAACTCCACGTTGATGGTTCGTCTTCCAAAAATGGTTCAAGAGTAGGGATACGACTAACTACTCCAGCTGGCGAGCTGCTGGAACAATCTTTCCGCCTTGGTTTCCATGCGTCCAACAATGAGGCGGAGTACGAAGCCTTGATTGCCGGGATGAAACTTGCTGGTGGCTTAAAGATCGAACAATGTCACGCATTCTGCGATTCCCAACTAGTCGCAAATCACTTCAGCGGCGAATATGCAGCAAAGGATGATCGAATGGAAGCTTACCTGAAGATCGTCAAAGAATTGGCGACGCAGTTCAAACAATTTATCCTAACGCGTATTCCCCGAGGAGAAAACACCTCAGCCGATGCACTTACAGCCGTTGCATCAACTTCCGATCCGGATCTCAAAAGAATAATCTCGGTGGAATTCATCCAGAACCCAAGCATCAATCTTGGCGGATCAGTGAATGCCATAACTCGTTCACAGGCGGCTAAAAAAATAGAAGTAATAGCCAAGCAAGGGGAGACTGATGAAATACGAGAAGAGTTGGTAAACCTACCATCCGCTGAGCTGGAAACAACCCAAATGGAAGAAGACATTCTGGAAGAATCACCAATCATCAAAAGCAGCGACAGTCCTGTCATCGAACGCAACCCGACAAAGAAGCAAACGAAATCAACAACGAAGCAGAATATGGCTGCGACAAGGAATTCCTTGGCGCAATCAAAGAATGCATATACGACGGCGTCTTACCAACCGAAAAATGGGCAGCTCATAAGCTTCGAGCTCCGGTAGCTCGCTACATTTTACTTGATCGGAATGTCTTCAAGTGGAGATTCTCAGGACAATTGCTAAACTGCCTGGAAGGAAAAGACGCAAGGAATATCATGGAGGAAGTTCACAACGGTTCGTGTGGCAATCACTCTGGAGGGAGAGCACTAGCTATAAAGGTCAAACGTCATGGTTATTATTGGCCAACAATGATCAAATATTGCAAGGAGTTTTCAGCCAAATGTGAAAAATGCCAGTGCTACGCACCGATGATTCACCGACCAACGGAAGTGCTTTCATCAATCTCATCACCTTATCCATTCATGCGATGGTCTATGGACATCGTCGGACCACTGCATCCCTCAAAACAGAAGCGTTTCGTGCTAGTTTTGACAGACTATTTCTCAAAATGGGTCAAAGCCGACTCATATGCTCACAATAAAGATGCACAGGTGGAGGCCTTTGTCAGGAAAAACATCATCTGCCGGCATGGGGTATTTTACGAGATCGTGATGGATAATGGCTCGCAGTTCATCTCAAATCGTTTCGAAGCTTTCTGCGACAAATGGAAAATTAGACTCAGCAAGTCTACTCCAAGATATCCACAAGGAAACGGACAGGCCGAAGCAATCAACAAAATAATCCTAGACGGCCTGAAGAAGCGTCTTGACGAGAAAAAGGGACGTTGGGCTGAAGAACTGGAAAGAGTACTCTGGTCTCACTGCACCACCCCAAGACGAGCAACAGGGGAAACCCCATTCGCCCTCGTGTACGGAACAGAGTCTGTCATCCCACCGGAGATACACTTCCCAGGAATTCACCGCAAACTACTACCAGAATAGGAAGGGCTTAATCACCTATTGATGCTGGATGAGTTGGACTTGATCAACGAAAGAAGTGATCAAGGCTTGATCAGGATCCAGAACTATCAAAACGCGGTAGCGAAATACTACAATTCCTATGTTCGAGAATGACGATTCTACGAAGGCGATTTAGTGTTACGGAAGGTTTTCCAAAACACAGCAGAGACGAATGCCGGAAAATTGGGAGCACACTAGGAAGGACCTTACAGAATCACAAAGACAGTCAAACATGGCATTTACAAACTTGCCAACATGACAGATGTTCCAGTTCCGAGATCGTGGAACGCGATGCATCTCAAAAAGTATTATCACTAAGCTACTTTACATGAACTACATGGCGACTTGATCCCTACAAAAGGTACATAGGCAGCTCGTCTTCGGATGGGTTCAGTTGCCCCCTCCTTTCGAAGGGGGAGGGAGTGGGTACGTATACGTATACTCGTATACTCAAATCTTTGTAACAGATTCTACGATCTATCAAAGAAATGCTTTCAAAGACAAGTTCGACCTAAGCATATTTCACGGATCACAAAGTCTTAACAAAACAGACATATTCGAACGAATTAAGCTACGACAGGCACCTCGCCACATCTTCACTATTGCTGGCCACAGTAATGACCACTTACATCCATTTCGCTTCTAAACTAACACATCCATCTTAGGATTAAAAGCATGCTATACAAATGATTGTTCATTATCGGAGCGGATATGTTTACGGTAACGTATCCGTAAACCGAAATGATCATCCTAAACTATACAAAGCATATGTCCATTATCAGAGCGGAAGCGTTCGTGGTAACGCATCCGTAAACCAAAATGTTCAAACTAAACTATGCAAACAGATGTTCTTTGTCGGAACAGATAAGTTTATGGTAACCTATATGTAAACCGAAATGATCATCCTGAGACTGATCATGTCATAACTACGCAAAGCAACCCCTTGTATCCGTTCCTCAGAAAAACTGCTTCTCAACAAAGACAACACAAACAAAGCGTTTGCGAATCTATCATATGAAAACATTGCACTTATAAGTTTGTCAAACAAAAGACAGATATATTCGTCAAAAGCGAGGGTTAGCTGATCAACAACCAAGCAATAACAATAGTCCTTAAGAAGACCACAACTTGGATAAAGCCGTCCAGGCATAAAACAGAAAAGAGGAGTTTTAGACTAAACAAAGAAGAGAGGATCATAATCCTCTGTTATTCAGGGGTAGTGACCACCCTCTGCTCCGGCTTCCCCGGTCGCTCAGCCGCATCATTTCCCGAAGCTTTGGTCTTCCTCGGATACCATCTCAGCAAGTTCTACTAGGCTTCCTCAAGAACGACCTCATCGACTTTCTCAGAAGACGGTTCGGGGGTTGTTTCCTTAGCTACCTCTTTTGAACTGAAATCGGCTAAACCTGGCGTTCCTTTGTTTGAGCCAGAAAAGCCTTGGATCCTGATGCTTGCGGCAGCAGTCTCCATGGGCTCACCATCGTTGAGCTCTTTTAGAATATCGAAAAGGACTGGAGATAACTTTAGCGTCCCTTTCATCTCGTCCACGAGCTGAGCAAATGCTTCATGAGCTCCTTGTAAATTATCTCTCTGTTCAACTAAGCTCGTCGCTTCGGCATCAAGGGAAGGCGGCTCATCACTCTAAAGCAGCCCGAATAATTGAAGATTGATTTCAATCTGTGCAATGTCGAGCATGTTTTCTTTCGGTTCACCGTCAATATTATCAAGAAGCTTTATTGCTCGGGATATCTTTCCTTCAAATGACGAGAGCATCTCGCGCTTAGCCTTTAGGATGGCCTGCTCCAGCTTGCTTTCGTGCAACTCATTCGCTGCTTCCAGCTACCTTGTCAAGCTGGCTATGTGAGTATCCCATCTCACTTTGCCGGATACCAGCTGCATGATCCGCTCATTCGCTTCTTTAACATGCTTCATATGGCCTTCAACATCAGCCTCGAGATCCTTGATCCTCTTGACAGCTTTTTCTCATTCAGCAACATGGTTCGCCTTGGCTTCCTTGAGCTTCCCATCCAGCTCAATGGTTTTCTGCCTAAAATCTTCGACCCTCTCGCGGTCCTTACGGGCGTCAGGTTCGTACCCCATAACCATCCTGTTAAGATAGGATATGAACTGGACAACAACAAGAATACTGTTAAATAAACTTAGATGGTTCGGGTAACGAGAACAAAACGAATGACATCACATATACCTTGATGCCCCGAAGCGACATCTCGCTGTAGGCCTTGTCCCTAAGCAGGGTGTCGGATGGCGGAAAATGGTCACCTGGACAGGTGATCTTTGAGAAGATGGCCGCAGATGCTGAGGCATCATTGTAAGCTCCTTCAGCGACTATGGGAACGGCAGAGAGAGGAATTGCTTTGGGGATAGCTCGAGTCGATTCAGTACGTCGCGGTCGCTTCGACGCTTCTTCACCCCTGTCATCTGCCGACGACTGGCATTTTTTGCTCCGGGCTTTCTTCCCCTTAACCTTCTTTATTCCCTTGTCTTTGTGTGGCAATATTTGTGAATCAGCCGGAGGAAGCCCTAGGACAACTCCTTGAGGAGCTAACAAGGAAGAAGTCGGTTCGGGGAGATTAACAGGGGAGGATGGTTCGGGGGCAAAAATAGTGGCAGGTGGTTGGTTTGGGGGACGAGATTGGCTCAACACCTTTGCCTGTTTTGCTCTCTCTTTTGCCTCCGCCTCTGCTTTGGCTTTCACAGCAGCCCGATCCCTGAAAGTAGGTCTTCCCATTGTGTCTTTTGAAGAATTTGAAGAGGATGACTGATCAACGGATTGTCCTTCCGAAAGGGCTCGGGCTCTCTCCATTCGTTGAAGGTTGAAGTCTCTTAACTAATTGCACTTGCGGGCTGAAACCGCTTCATGAATCTCAGACAGGTCGGGGGGGCAGCATAAGGCGGAGATGACGCACTACAAAAAAAAAAGAACATATACAAGGTCAGAAAACCTAAAAAGGAAAATGACCAAATAATAAAAAGCCAAGCCATGGCTCAAGTCGAGCAACGGATCGGCTACCAATTTCTCCCCAGCTTGACTTGGTAAAGCGAAGACAGTTCGGGCCCACAGACGCTTCATTGATAGGGACAAAAAGAAGTAGTTTTCCCAATTATCATCTTTGGTCGGGAAACCCTCTATGATGTTCCTCCTGGCTTTACCCGACACATAATATTTTAACTCTCTCTTCTTACGGCATCTGAATTCAAGAAGGCTCCTCAGATGTTTAACCCCAACTTCCACGTCGCATTCGTAACTCCTAACTATAATACCGACCATATGCCTGATTCCCCGAGCGTTAATTTGAGCAAATGCTAAGTTGTGTTTCCATTGAAACCGCGAAATAACTTCAGGGATCGGGAACCACAACAGGCAGCGGTAGAAGAAGCTTTCATAGAGAGTAAAGTGATGAGGAGGAGGATTGTCGGCTGGGTCTGATGATGAGGGAAGAACAAGCTCAATTTCCTCTGAAATGTTAAACCTATGCCTTAGAGCCGTCAATGAATCCAAGGTTGAGAGGGTTGAACCAGGTGGATCGGGTCGCCTCTTGGTTTTCTTCTTCCTTGGAGCTCGACAGTTAGGACCCATCAAACATTTCAACTCCTCCCTAGCCACGGCTGGATCAAAGAACCAATCTTCTGGTTCAATTTTTGGTAGATCGGGATCCATTACATTAGTAAAAGGGTTCATCGCCTCGTCGAAAGGAGAGTCATGAAGATGAGGCACTTCAAATTTCAAAGGGTCACCGGAGTTACTGTCAACTCTCAAAGATTCGGAGAGCACCATTTTCCTACCAATGACAGAGGGTCCTACCCCCGAATCGCTTGGATCATCCATATCCTCTGAAACGTGTGCACCAGAGGAATCTTCCCAGCTACAGCTAATGTTATGTTGTGACAGAGACGAAGTTCATTCAGACATAGTCTAGATGGTTTCTTGGGAGCAGTTGTTGGTGCAATCACCGACCTGGTCGACCCGCCGCTCAAACTCAGTTCTCCAAAAACTAGATCTATCCATTTTTTGGGAGATGGTGATGAGTTCGAACCGGATCTTGAGTTCTCTCTCTTTTGCTGCAGGGTGGTTTACCTTTGTCCGAATCGGTTTTCGGCCTAGGTTTGTCATCCACCAGTTCGATTCCTTCAAGTTCCCCTGTGACGAAATTGGCTGTCAATAGACTACCGACCTCGTTGCATCCTCGCTGGAATGTCAACATGCTTTTAGGGGCCTTTATTGATCCATGTGGGTTCGCCGAGGAAGACTGAATTTCAGCATGCTTTTTAGCCAGAGATTCGACCTCCTCCTCAGAGATTGCCCAGTTGGAAGTTCAATCCACTTTTTGGGAGCTGCTGATGAGTTTGAACCGGATCAAGAGTTTTATCTCTTTTTGTCGGAGGGTTGTTTACCTTTGTCCGAATCGGTTTTCGGCCTAGGTTTATCATCCTCCAGTTTGATTCCTTTAAGTTCCCTTGTGACGAACTTGTGTGACGAACTTGGCTATAAATAGACTACCGACCTTGTTACATCCTCGCTGGAATGTCATCTCCTTTTCTGGAGCATCCAGTATTTATTAGCATCACAGTTTTTGCCCATGGTTGGCGGTGAGGTGCTTACTACATATGAGTGGTGGTCCTGTCCTTTATTTTGATTTTCCTTTTTAAGGGCCTTTATAGGTCCATGTGGGTTTACTGAGGAAGACTGAATTTCAGCATGCTTTTTAGCCAGAGTTTTGACCTCCTCCTCAGAGATTGCCTAGTTGGAAGCTTGATGTAGAGCGTTAGCCAAGGTTTCTGCCTTCCGAACCGTTAGTTCCTCGCAGAACGTGGAGGTATACCACACGTAATGTCCCGCGTTCGGTAAAATCAAGCGGGATACCGAGCCAAGAAAGCATGCTTCGGCCATATGAGTATACAGCTTCACTGCATATTTGGCTCGACAACCCAAAGAACGTTGATCTCAATTTTGATTCTTCACCTCGTCACTATTATCAATAATACTACCGAGCTGGGGGGCTAACTGTTGGGGTCGGTTTTCACCCTATCGATATCAACTGCTAAAAATACTAAGTATGGAGAAAAAGGCCTAGCATAATGAATGTATAGCTAGGCGACGAGCCAACGTTTGGCTAGGCATTAAGAAGTGAGTGACGAGCCAACATTTGGCTAGGCGACGAGCCAACGTTTGGCTAGGCGACGAGCCAACATTTGGCTAGGCGAGGCATCAGGAAAAAGTGATGAGCCAACGTCTGGCTTGGCGACAGGATGCAGTGACAAAACACATCCTTGGCTCGGCAACAGGAAGCAGTGACAAGCCAATGTTTGGCTAGGCGACGAGCCAACATTTGGCTAGGCATGAAGAAGTGAGTGACGAGCCAACGTTTGGCTAGGCATCAGGAAGAAGTGATGAGCCAACGTCTGGCTCGGCGACAGGATGCAGTGACGAACAACATACTTGGCTAGGCATTATGAGGAAGCAACACTCCTCTGGCTCGGCGTCGGGAGGAGGTAATGACGAACCAAGCACTTGGCGATGAGCCAAGTAACTTGGTGACGAGCCAAACACTCGGTGACAAGCCAACATGTTGCCAAACCAAAACCTTCGGCTCGGCAGCAAAGAGAAGTAAGGGACGAGCCAACACTTGGCTCGGCATCAAGGAGAAATGGGCGATGAGCCAGCCCGTCGATGACCCAACAAAGCAAAAATCCCAACATCTTTGATAGGACGAGGCAACGAGCCACAAGACATTGGTGGGCCGAGGCGACGAGGCAAAGAAAGAAGCCCACAAAAACCAGAGAGGAAATCCCGAAGAATAAGGAAGTTTTCCTTTATCGTTTAGGAAGAAACCTAGCCGACTTATCTGTGTATAAATAGACAATGTACCTCTTAGAAATGGGAGATCAGCAAATTGACCTAGCAAAAGACTTATTACTTTACAAACAGCTTTCGAAACAGCTTGAATAAAATCTCCATCTTTGGATCTCTGTTCTTGGTTTCTTTACATAGAAGTTTGTCAAATCCCTAATTTTCCCTTACCAAATTCAGTTGTGAGAATTTCGACTCCCACAGATACCAATGCGAACCGCCCCGAACAGGTGAATGAAGATCCTCCTAAGCGAGGGAGGAAAGACTATGAACTAACACAAGCTGGGACAAGAAGAAGAATAAATATGATAATGGGCGGATCTCATTACTGCTCAGATACCGTCTCATTAATTAAGGCTTTTCAATGACGAGCCGGTGTTAGTGTCAATTGGTCTGAGCCTTCTAAGTTCCCAAATGACGTAATCACATTTGAACAAAGGGAAACTACCAGAATCCACAAACCTCACGATGACCCTCTCGTAATAGAGCTAATCATCAACGATTGTGATGTGGCCAAAGTGTTGGTAGACACGGGAAGCACGGTGGACATAATCTTCAAAGAGAATCTCAGAAGAATGAACATCGACCTATTCGAAGTAACAGCAGCTCCAAAATAATTGACTGGATTTTCCGGAAAACGACAATGACAATTGGAACAATCAAACTACCTGTTCTGGCTGGAGAAATAACCAAAATTATGGAATTTTCGGTGGTCGATCACCCGGCAATCTACAACGTCATTATGGGAACCCCTTGGTTAAATACGATGCGCGTCGTGGCCTCAACATACCACATGTGCATAAAGTTCTCGACGCCTCATGGAGTCAAAACCATTCGTGGAAATCAGAAGGAGTCCCGAATTTGTTATATGGCGGAGCATAAGCTCAGAAATCTCATAGCAGAACTTAACACGAAGACGAAGGGGAAAAAAGTCAAGCTGAACCAGCAACCTAAGAATGAGCTATCAAAGCAAAGTTTTACGAATCACTTAGTCACTTTACATGAACTACGGGGTGGTTTGATCCCTGCAAAGGGTACGTAGGCACTTCGTCTTCGGATGGGTTCAGCTGCCCCCTCTTTAAAAAAGGGGGGAGTGGGTACGTATACTCCCATCTTTATAATAAACTCTACGTCTACTTGACGCAAGCTTTTCAAAGCTAAGATCATCAAATCAGATCCTTTACGGATTATTAAAACCTTAACAAAAATAGGCATCCCATTCACATCGTTTATGGATTACTCAAAGTCTTAACTAAACAGACATCTCATCTCACTCTCGTTGCTGCTGGCCACATCAACGAACTACTACATCCTTTACGGATCTAACTATTACATCACAGCGGATTAAAAGCGCATGGTATATAAATGTCTATGTCCATTGTCGGAGAGGTATGCTTACGGTAGCGTATCCATAAACCGAAATGTTCATCTAATACCCAACAAACGAATCGTTGGTCGCAACAATACTACATGTCCATTGTCGGAGCGGATATACTTACGGTAGCGTATCCGTAAACCAAAATGTTCATCTAAAATCCAACAAACGAATTATTGGTCGCAACAGTACTACATGACCATTGTCGGAGCGGATATGCTTACGGTAGCGTATCCATAAACCGAAATGTTCATCTTAAATCCAACAAACAAATCGTTGGTCGAAACACCTTTGTTCATTATCGGAGCGGATGTTTACGGTAACGTATTCGTAAACCCAAATGCTCATCTTAGACCCAACAAACAAATCGTTGGTCGAAACACCTATGTCTATCATCAGAGCGGATATGCTTATGGCAACGTATCCGTAAACCGAAATGTTCATCTTAAACTCAACCAACAAATAGTTGGTCGAAACACCACGGATAAAAAGCATTCAGCAATGAGATTTGGAAACAAATAAACAACACTACAACAACGAAAGCCACAAGACGAAAATAACAAGTCAATATGGATAAAGCCATCCAGGCACCATATTCAAATAAAGTCAAGCACAACGACATAAAAGGAGATGATCCAAACTATTGTCTTCGATGCATCTTCAGTAACGGGTTTGGCGGTCTGCGTCATCGGCAACCTTACCCTTGGAAGATACATCATCTTTTAACCTCGAAGCGGACTCATCAGAGGATTCAGTCATCGTCCTGGATTCGGAAGCCCTCTTCAAACCAAGTGAAGACAACCCAGGAGTACCCTTGTTGGATCCAGAGAAGGCGCGAACCCCGACATTCACCGCTAACACTTTGATGGACTAGTTACCCGGCATAACATTGGCCGAATCCTCAGAAATCGGCGAAATCACTTTGGCAAAGAAGAAGTCTTCGGAAAAAATACGAAATCACTTCGGCGAAAAAGGACTTCAGCGAAGAGAGAAGGCTTCGGCAAAGGGAAGTCTTCAGTAAGGAGAAAAATCACTTCGGCCAAATGACCACTTCGGCAAAAAACAAGGGCACTTAGGTAGAGGCGCTTCGGCATCGGAAATGATTCTTCGGCAAGACTACTTTGTCAGAGAAAGGATACTTTGGCAAAGGCTTCGGCGGAAATAGCAAAACCACTTTGGCGAAGAGAGAAGGGCTTCGCCGAAAAGAAAAGGACTTCGGCACGAAGAAGGCCCCTTCGGCAAGGGGTCTTCGGCAGCAACGAAACTCTTCGGCGGATAAGATCACTTCGGCGACAACAAAACCCTTCGACAAATTACTAGACCACTTCCGCAAAAAGAAATCTTCGGCGAAAAGTACGAGACCACTGTTGGGGTCAGATTCCACCTCTTGAGAATCAACAGTTAAAAAATGGCTAAGTGTGGAGAAACACTAGCAGTTGTACCTCTAACCGTGAAGAGTTGGATCAGGTGTCCCCGAACCGTGAAGGAAAAAGTTGGATCCGGTGTCCCCGAACCATGACGGAGGGTGAGTTGGATCGGGTATCCCTAACCGTGAAGAGTTGGATCGGGTGTCCCCGAACCGTGAAGGAAGGAGTTGGATCGGGTGTCCCCGAACCGTGACGGAGGGTGAGTTGGATCGGGTACCCCTAACCGTGAACAGTTGGATCGGGTGTCCCCGAACCGTGAAGGAAGGGTTTGGATCGGGTGTTCCCGAACCGTGATGGAGGGTGAGTTGGATTGGGTACCCCTAACCGTGAAGAGAAGAGTTGGATCGGGTGTCCCCGAACCTTGAAAGAAGGAGTTGGATCGGGTGTCCCCGAACCGTGAAGGAAAAGTTCGATCGGGATCCCTAACCGTGAAGAAGAATTGGATCGGGATCCCTAACTGTGAAACAAGGGTCAGATCGGGATCCCTAACCGTGATGGGGAAGTTGGATCGAGTGCCACGACCCATAGTGGAACAAACGGATCGGGGTCATGATCAGGAGATTGATCGGGGTCAAGACAAACGGATCAAGATCGAAACAACAGGATCGAAGTTATCGTCTCTCGAACCGTGAACCAAGGCATCACCAAAACCGTGAACCACAGCGTCACCCGAACCGTGAACCATGGTGTCACCCGAGCCGTGAACCATGGTGTCACCCAAACCGTGAACCGTGGTGTCACCCAAACCGTGAACCGTGGTGTCAACCTAGCCGTGAACCATGGTGTCACCCGAGCTGTGAACCATGGTGTCACCCGAACCGTGAACCATGGTGTCACCCGAGCCGTGAACCATGGTGTCACCCGAGCCGTGAACCATGGTGTCACCCGAGCCGTGAACCATGGTTTCACCCAAGCCGTGGTTCGACAACAGGAGATTGGGCCGAGACAACGAGCCCACGGGTTCGAGGCCACAAAAGACATATGACAAGATTAAAGCCATGAAGCGAAGTCCATGGCGGTGGCAGGCTTTCCTAAAAGGAAATTCTGAGGAATTAGGAAATCTTCCTTATCTCTTTAGACATTAGCTTTGCCGACTTAAAACTTGTATATATACTCATGTAAACCCTCAGAAAAAGGGATCGGTAATTTACCTAGCAAAACTCTGTACTTTTGCTCTCATACAAAAAGCTTTCTAAGCAGCTTAATAAAACACCAACTTTGGATCTTTGTTTGTGTTTTTTTGTGGTTTTTACTCAGAAGTTTTGGATCTCTCTAAAAGACGTGACAAATTCAATTGGCATTTACACTCCCATAATTTGGCGCTAGAAGGAGGGGCGGCGAAATTTTCTTACTCCAGAGAGCCACCGTAAAACCGATCCTAAGAACGATGACTAACGACGGAGAGCAAGACGCTACTGATGTGAGGAACATTGGCACGGAGGATCAGATGAACCAATCCGCGAATGCTGGGGAGACTTCAACAATGCTTGCAGAGATGAAGATCATGTTGGAGACGCTGCTCAAAAAGGCGGAAGAGAAAGACAGACTCAACCACACGATGACGGGCGAGCTGAAAGCCTTGGCGACGGTGAGTCGAACCCATGGTGTGTGATCATGTCTTAACCCAGCGAGGCATATCGAAAAGCGCCTCAACCCGACGGCCCTGGATTTCATAACCCCACTCAACCCACCAAGAACCCGCGGCAGATTACCGTGACTCAATACAAACTCGGCAGACCTAGCTTCTGGAACACAAGGAGTTGGCGGCACACCAACGGATGAGGAGCCGGACCCGATCATCAATCTAGAGGAGGATAACCAAGTGGAACGTAACATGGAAAGCCGTGATGATCCTGAACCCCTAGCAGGTGGCCAGACCCGAACTGAAAGATGCGAGGCCACCCTGGAAGGAGATAAAGAGCTAACCGAGGAGGAGAATATACTCTGGGCCAAGCAAGCACGTATCAACGAAGAGCGTAGAGCAGGAGTCCGAGCCTAGAAAGAAGAGATGGCTATGATGCAAGCAAATATGGATCGAGTTGCTGCGGATATAAAAGTCGTCCGATCCATGATGCACAAAGCAACTAGCAAGGTACCGGAAATAGATCGCGTACTGGAGGAAGCACAGAACACCCCGATCACAGCACGGATTACTGGCACAAGAATTCCCGACCCTGGAAAGATGAAAGTCCCGATCTACGAAGGGAAAACCGATCCGAAAGAGTGTTGGGGTCAAAACCCACCCAGCTGTGATCAATGGGAACATGGCTAAGTGTGAAGATACGAAGAATCGGACAAGGCTGGAATTACGCCTAAGTCATTCCTGTGCAAGCCCACTTAAGCACAAGAGAGGCCATTCTAGCCACAGCAGCTCCAGTTTCGGCCAAGGAAGCTTCATTTCGGCAAAGAAGGAGGCTTAGGCAAGTCTTGTCTCCACTTAGGCAAACCTTGAAGGAAGCGTCGCTTCGGCATGGAGACTTCGGCAAAAGAGACTTCGGCAGGCCTAGCTCACTTCGACATAGGAGGACTTCAGCACTGGAAAGCCTAGCCACTTCGGTAGGCTTAGCCGCTTCGGCGTTGGAGACTTCGGCAAGGGAGACTTTGGCACTGGAAACTTCGGCAAGCCTAGCCATTTCGGCAAAGGAGACTTCGGCAAGCCTAGCTCACTTCGGCAAGCCTGGATTCGGCACAGCCTGGCTTCGGCAAGCCTGGCTTCGGCGTAGCCTGGCTTCGGCAAGCCTCTACTTCGGCATGGCCCTGGCTTCGGCAAGTCTCCACTTCGGCAAAACCTGCCTTCGGCACGGCCCTGGCTTCGGCAAGTCTCCACTTCGGCACAGCCTGGCTTCGGCACAGCCTGGCTTCGGCAAGCCTGGCTTCGGCACAGCTGCCTTCGGCAAGCCTCCACTTCGGCATGGCCCTGCATTCGGCAAGCCTCCACTTCGGCACAGCCTGGCTTCGGCACAGCCTGGCTTCGGCACAGCCTGGCTTCGGCACAGCCTGGCTTCAGCACAGCCTGGCTTCGGCAAGCCTCCAGTTCGGCATGGCCCTGCCTTCGGCACAGCCTGGCTTCGGCACAGCCTGGCTTCGGCACAGCCTGGTTTAGGCACAGCCTGGCTTCGGCAAGCCTGGCTTCGGCAAGCCTGGCTTCGGCAAGCCTGGCTTCGGCACAGCCTGGCTTCGGCAAGCCTCCACTTCGGCATGGCTCTGCCTTCGGCAAGTCTCCACTTCGGCACAGCCTGGCTTCGGCAAGCCTCCACTTCGGCATGGCCCTGCCTTCGGCAAGTCTCCACTTCGGCACAGCCTGGCTTCGGTACAGCCTGGCTTCGGCACAGCCTGGTTTCAGCACAGCCTGGCTTCGGCAAGCCTGGCTTCGGGACAGCCTGGCTTCGGCAAGCCTCCACTTCGGCATGGCCCTGCCTTCGGCACAGCCTGGCTTCGGCACAGCCTGGCTTCGGCACAGCCTGGTTTCGGCATAGCCTGGCTTCGGCAAGCCTGGCTTCGGCAAGCCTGGCTTCGGCACAGCCTGGCTTCGGCATGGCTCTGCCTTTGGCAAGTCTCCACTTCGGCACAGCCTGGCTTCGGTAAGCCTCCACTTCGGCATGGCCCTGCCTTCGGCAAGTCTCCACTTCGGCACAGCCTGGCTTCGGCACAGCCTGGCTTCGGCAAGCCTGGCATCGGCAAGCCTGGCTTAGCCACTTCGGCAGGCTTAGCCACTTCGGCACTGGAGACTTCGGCGAAGAAAGAAGGAGACATCGTCAAGCCTTGGCTCACTTCGGCACGGAGACTTCGGCAAAGAAGGAAGGAGACATCGGCAAGCCTTGGCTCACTTCGGCATGGAGACTTCGGCGAAGAGAGAAGGAGACATCGGCAAGCCTTGGCTCACTTCGACATGGAGACTTCGGCAAAGAAAGAAGGAGACATCGGCAAGCCTTGGCTCACTTCGGCATGGAGACTTCGGCAAAGAAAGAAGGAGACATCGGCCAAGCGTCTTCTCCACTTCGGCCAGGTTAAGATCCACTTCGGCCAAGCTTCTTCTCCACTTCGGCCAAGCGTCTTCTCCACTTCGGCAAGCGTCTTCTCCACTTCGGCCAGGTCAAGATCCACTTTGGCCAGGCTTCTTCTCCACTTCGGCCAGGTTAAGATCCATTTCGGCCAGGCTTCTTCTCCACTTCGGCCAGGTTAAGATCCACTTCGGCAAGCTTCTTCTCCACTTCGGCCTTGTTCTTCTCCACTTCGGCAAGCTTCTTCTCCACTTCGGCCAAGTTAAGATCCACTTCGGCCAAGCTTCTTCTCCACTTCGGCCAGCGGCTTCGGCCAACAAGCTTCACTTCGGCCAGCGAACTCGCTTCGACCGTGATACGGATCCACTTAGGCACGATACGAAACTCCGTGGCCGAAGTCAAATCTATACGGAACTATCTGGCCGAAGTCAAAGCTGTCGAAGACAATCCTGGCCGAAGTCATTTCTATACGAAACTCTACGGCCGAAGTCAAAGCTGCCAAGGACAATCCTGGCCGAAGTCATTCCCATACGGAGCTGTCTTACCAAGGTCAGTTCTACACGAAGCTAGAAGACGACGCGGCCGAAGTCATTTCTGTGCGAAGACAACAAGCCCATCTTCGGCCTACAACGATACAAAGGCCCACGAAGTCATGCCGACTTAGCTAAAAAGGAAATCCCGAAGGATTAGGAAGTTTTTCCTAATCCCTTTTGGATTGACCTGGCCAACTCAAGCTACTATATATACTCATGTACATCTCTTGAAAAAGGGATCCGCAATTTTACTTAGCAAAAAACCCTAGACTTTTTTGCTCTCAAACTCTTGTACGAAAGCTTTTCTACACAGCTTAATAAAAACCATCTTTGAATCTCTCCGTTCGTGGTTCATCCGCAGAAATTTCATCCCCCTTAACAAACCTCCGACAAATTCTAATTGTGATGATTTCGACTCCCACAATTTGGCGCTAGAAGGAGGGGGAATTTGAAACTTTCTTACTCCAAGGAACCACCGCACGAACGATTCAAAGAAGATGACTAGCGACGGACGAACCGACGACCAGCAGGACACGGGGATCGATGGATTCGGAGCAACAGATACACCAACGCCTGCAGTCATGGAGACAGGCCCAGACGCCCTATCACAGATCAAGACAATGCTTGAGACGCTGCTCAAGAAGGCGGAGGAGCAGGACAAGTTAAACACAACGGTGACCGACAAGCTCGAAGTCCTTACAATGGCTAGCCGAGCCCGTGGTAGAGGGTCAGGAGTTGACCTAATGAGGCGCCCTCTTCGACGTCTCAACCCAACGGCCCTCGATTTCTCAACGCCCCACCATACGGCGAGAACCCAAGGCGGATTGCTCCCAACAAACCAACCTACCACGACCTCTGAACTGAACGCAACACGGCAGGAGGAAAACATGCAGACAATGGGCGGAACGAATCCAGTGATCAACCTGGAGGACAACCCAGAGGGTGAACACGACTCGGAACACCGCCGCGAAGCTGAACTCACGGGTGCGACCCAAACTCGAAACGAACGAAGCAACACTAACCCTGGCCACGATCAGGACCTCACTGAAGAGGAGGAGAACATCCTCTGGGCCCAGCGAGCCCAGATCGAGGAAGAACGCAAAGTGATGATCCGAGTCCAAAAGGAGGAGATGGCCGAAATCCGGGCGGGCATGGAGCGACCTGCCGCCAAGATGAAATTCGTTCGATCTCAGATGCATAGGGCTACTAGCAAGGCTCCCGAACTCGATCGAGTGCTTGAAGAAGCACAGAACACCCCATTCACGACTCGAATCACTAAGGCGAGGGTTTCTGATCCGGGGAAGATAAAGATACCAGTCTTCGAAGGTAGAACCGATCCCAAGGAGCACTTGACCGCCTTCGCAATAGCGATGGGACGAGCAAACTTCAGAGAAGGAGAAGAAGACGCTGGACAATGCCTCTTGTTCGTAGAACATCTTAAAGGCCCAGCTCTCCAATGGTTCTCCAGGTTGGGAAGAAATTCGATCGACAATTTCAATCAGCTGTCGTCGGCGTTCCTTAGACATTATGCTATATTCATGGAACGCCGAACATCCGACGCGGATCTGTGGACCATGGGGCAAGGACAGAACGAGACACTGCAAACCTTCATCGGACGGTTTAAGTCGGTACTGTCGAAGGTAGAAGGGATAAGTGACGAAGCCGCACTGCAAGCGTTAAAGAAAGCCCTGTGGTTCGACTCCGATTTTCGGAAGCAGATTGCGCTGAACGCACCAACCACGATTCAGGATGCATTGCCCCGAGCGACGGACCTTGCCTTCAACGAAGAAGAAGTAAAGATCCTAGCCCAGAAACACGGAAAGACGAAGCCCACAAACCCACCTCCCTCTGCTCCAAACCCACCGAATAACAGAAAGGGCAACCAAGGTCCTGGATACATCCAACACGAAGGGGGATTCAAAGGAGCCCACAACTACCAAGTTGATTTGTCAAGCTATGGGCAAGGACGAGGTCAAGGCCGAGGAAGGGGTACGTGGAGCAGCACATGGACCAGAGGCCAAGGATCTTACGATGAAATGGCTTATTGCGAACATCACCATATATTCGGACACTCGACTGCAAATTGCCGCATCCTGGGTTTGAAACTCGCTGCCAAACTGGCGGCCGGCAAGCTCAAAGGGGATATTAGCCTCAAGGACTTTGAAATTGATGCCAATGCAAATTGCCCAGAACAGGCAAATGAAGATCTCCCTAAACGAGGAAGGCAAGACGACGAAGCGCCACAATCTGGCCCAAGAAGACGGATCAACATGATAATGGGTGGATCTCACTACTGCTCGGATACCATCTCATCGATCAAAGTGTTTCAACGACGAGCCGATGTCAGCGTTAACTGGTCCGCGCCCTCCAAGTTCTCAGACGACGTCATCTCGTTCGCCGAAAGGGAAACAACCGGAATCGACAAACCGCACGATGACCCTCTCGTAATTGAGTTAATCATCAGTGGCTATGATGTAGCCCGGGTGCTGGTGGATACGGGCAGCACAGTGGATATAATCTTCAAAGAGACTCTCAAAAGAATGGATATCAATCCGTCTGACATAGTGGCTACCCCTAAACCATTGACTGGATTTTCCGGAGAAACGACAATGACAATCGGGACGATCAAGCTGCCTGTAGAAGCTGGAGGTGTCATCAAGCTCATCGAGTTCTCGGTAGCCGATCACCCAGCGATCTATGACGTCATCGTCGGCACACCTTGGTTGAATTCGATGCGCGTCGTAGCCTCGACCTACCATCTCTGCGTCAAATTCCCAACACCGAGTGGAATTAACACGATTTTGGGAAGTCAGAAGGAGTCCCGCGTATGCTTCCTAGCTGCACACAAGCTCAGGAATCCAGTCACCGATCCAATAGCCAAGTCAGAACGCAAGAAGATGAAAACAGATAGGGAGCCAGTAAAAGCGCTCTCCAAACTCTTATAGCAATTACAGATTACGGAGGATCGCGAAGACGAACCAGCTGAACAGCCCTGCGACCCCGTAGTATCAGTCTGCATCGACGACGAACACCCAGAACGATGCATAGAGATTGGATTCGGCCTCGATGAAAAAATCAAGGACGAACTGGTTTCATTCTTAAAAGAAAACATGGACACTTTCGCGTGGGCAGCAGAGGATATGCCCGGAATTGATATCGGCGTAACCAGCCACGAATTGAACATCGACCCAACCTTCAAACCAATCAAGCAAAAACGGAGAAAGTTGGGCCCTGACAGAGCGAAAGCAGTGAACGATGAAGTCGAAAGGCTCTTACGAGTCGGGTCGATAATGGAAGTCAAGTACCCGGATTGGCTGGCGAATCCTGTTGTAGTCAAAAAGAAGAATGGAAAGTGGCGAGTTTGTGTCGATTTCACCGATTTAAACAAGGCGTGCCCGAAAGACAGCTTCCCACTACCACACATTGACCGACTGGTCGAGGCAACGGCCGGTAACAAGCTCTTATCTTTCATGGACGCATTCTCTGGATACAATCAGATTCTAATGAACCCCGACGATCGTGAGAAGACAGCCTTCATTACGGATCGTGGAATCTACTGCTACAAGGTGATGCCTTTCGGCCTCAAGAACACCGGCGCCACGTATCAGCGCTTAGTAAACACGATGTTTGCTAGTCAACTGGGAAGAACGATGGAGGTTTACATAGACGACATGCTGGTGAAATCGCTAGAGGCAACGGATCATGTGTTACATTTGGAGGAATGTTTTCGACAGCTCAACGCGCACAACATGAAACTCAACCCAACAAAGTGTAGATTCGCAGTCACATCCGGCGAATTTCTTGGCTACTTGGTTACCCATCGCGGAATCGAAGCAAATCCAAAGCAGATCGACGCCCTCACCCAGATGGCTTCCCCAAAATCAAAATATGAAGTACAGAGACTGACTGGCAGGGTGGCTGCACTCAACAGATTTATTTCGCGGTCCACCGATAAGTGCTTACCATTCTACGACACTTTACGAGGAAACAAGAAGTTCGAATGGACAGAGAAGTGCGAAGAGGCTTTCCAGCAGTTGAAGAAATATCTAGCCAGCCCCCCGGTGCTTGCAAAGCCAGTCGAGGGAGAGCCGCTCTTCCTATACACCGCAATCTCCACCTCGACAATAAGTGGAGTACTCATTCGCGACGAACGGGGCGAGCAGAAACCAATCTTTTACGTCAGTGAGAAGACAGCCTTCATTACGGATCGTGGAATCTACTGCTACAAGGTGATGCCTTTCGGCCTCAAGAACACCGGCGCCACGTATCAGCGCTTAGTAAACACGATGTTTGCTAGTCAACTGGGAAGAACGATGGAGGTTTACATAGACGACATGCTGGTGAAATCGCTAGAGGCAACGGATCATGTGTTACATTTGGAGGAATGTTTTCGACAGCTCAACGCGCACAACATGAAACTCAACCCAACAAAGTGTAGATTCGCAGTCACATCCGGCGAATTTCTTGGCTACTTGGTTACCCATCGCGGAATCGAAGCAAATCCAAAGCAGATCGACGCCCTCACCCAGATGGCTTCCCCAAAATCAAAATATGAAGTACAGAGACTGACTGGCAGGGTGGCTGCACTCAACAGATTTATTTCGCGGTCCACCGATAAGTGCTTACCATTCTACGACACTTTACGAGGAAACAAGAAGTTCGAATGGACAGAGAAGTGCGAAGAGGCTTTCCAGCAGTTGAAGAAATATCTAGCCAGCCCCCCGGTGCTTGCAAAGCCAGTCGAGGGAGAGCCGCTCTTCCTATACACCGCAATCTCCACCTCGACAATAAGTGGAGTACTCATTCGCGACGAACGGGGCGAGCAGAAACCAATCTTTTACGTCAGTAAGACCCTCACCGACGCAGAGACAAGATACCCGCAAATGGAGAAGCTGGCTCTATCGGTGGTCATGTCTGCCAGGAAACTAAGGTCGTACTTCCAATCACACTCCATTGTGGTCCTTAGTCCTTTACCCCTACGATCGATTTTGCACAGCCCAAGCCAATCCGGGCGATTGGCCAAGTGGGCTATCGAGCTCAGCGAGTACGACATCGAGTATCGCGGACGAACCTGCGTAAAATCGCAAGTGCTTGCCGATTTTTTAATCGAACTCCCGGAGGAGAGCCTCCCCGAAGGACACCCAAATTCGACTTGGCAACTTCACGTTGACGGCTCATCATCCAAAAATGGTTCAGGGGTCGGAATACGTCTAACGTCACCAATGGGTGAGGTACTTGAACAATCCTTCCGCCTAGGTTTTCACGCCTCCAACAACGAAGCAGAATACGAAGCTCTCATTTCCGGGATAAAACTTGCACAAGGACTCAAGATTGATTGCATTCACGCAATCTGCGATTCACAGTTAGTCGCGAACCAGTTCAGCGGGGAATACGCAGCTAAGGACGATCGCATGGAGGCGTATCTGAAAGTTGTCAAAGATTTGACTACACAGTTTAAAGAGTTCACACTCACGCGTATTCCACGCGGAGAAAACACTTCGGCTGATGCACTGGCCACCCTTACTTCCACTTCTGATCCAGCCTTGAAACGAGTCATTCCGGTGGAGTTCATCCAACACCCGAGCATCACCCCTCCAGAAACAGTGAGTGTGGCCGAGGCCGACGCATCGTCACAAAACATTTCGGAAGCAAACGTCTGAGATACAGGTTGCGAGGGCAGCTCGTGCTCGGCGGCACTACTAACCAATGCGTTACGCCTTTTTCGTCCAGGAGCGTCATCCTTTCGCGGATCTTTCCCTCCGTCAGCCTTTGCCGGGACATGTCTCCGGACTGGCCTCACTTGATTGGTATCCTCACTTGTAGCCGCAGCCTTGCCCTTCCTACGATGAGCCGGAGGCGGCTCCAATCGCCCATGACCCAGCACGACCTCTTTCACGATGGGGATCGACGAAGCCAGCACGGACGGTTCAACGGATACGTCACCCGAGGGAAAAACAAGGGCAGCACTTAGCTGCTCCGCGGAAATCTCGGTTCGGCCGACCTCTGCCTGCTCCATCGCGGCACGACTTTCGGACTCCATCCTTTCGCGAACAGATGGTCTTTTCCCCATGGTTCTCTTCGTACTGTTAGAAGAACACGAGGGAGTCGAACTCGGAGAATAATACCCAAAGTATCGTGCCCGCGCCCTCTCTACTCTCTCAAGAGTAAAATCTCCTTGCCAGTCGCACTCACCGGAAGCTAGAGTCTCAGGAAGCGTAATTATGTTCGGAGGGCACGTCGGAAGTGGATTAGGAACTACAAAACCAACAAACAAGGCAGAAAATCATGACATGTTCGACAAGACAGATGAGCTCGTAAAGCTATGGATCGGCTACCGATTTTTCTCCATGTGGTCCTAATTTTGTTAACCCAATCTGCACCAACCGAAGCCACGGAGATGGGCACAAAGAAGAAATAATCCTCCCAATATCTGTCTTTACTTGGGAATCCACCGATAATTTGGCGGTGAGCTTTGTTCGAAAGGGAGTAAAGAAGCGAATCCTTGGAGCGAAATGTCCGGAAGGATAGCAGGTTCAACAAGTGATCCACGGTGATTTCTTCGCCACACTCGAAGCTGCGGACCACGATCCCAACCAAGTGTCGAATTCCCCGCGGAGTTATTTGCGCCAGAGCCAGCCTATGTTTCCATAGATACCCAAGGATGACCCCCGGTATTGGGAACCGTATGAAGCACATGTAGAAACAACTCTTGTACAAGGTGAAAAACCCTTTTGGGGGCTCACTGGCCCGATCCGATGGCAATGGAAGGATGAAGTCAATTTCTTCGGAAATGTTGAAACGATGCCTAAGGGTCTCCAAAGATTCAGCAGTGGATAGAGTAGATCCTGGTGGATCAGGCGCCTCATGCTTGTATGTGCCCTTAGAAACTCGCCGTGTTGAAGAACACGCCCGAAGGCTCGCGTCTTGCTTCATCATAGCACAATCGGAACTCCAATTCTCCATCTCGATTTTAACATTAAAAGGACTCTCCATTTCGCCCAGCAAAGGAAATTGCTTCGGCGAAAAAGGATTTCGGCCGAGCACCACCTCGGCAAAAGACTACTTCGACAGAGAAGACTTCGGCCGAAAACAATCTCGGAGACAAAAAAAAAAACAACAAAACAACCTAAAAAAAAAAAAAAATCTTCAAGAGAGGGAGAGAGAAGGGAGGAGAGAAGTTACCTTGAGATTTTTGAGAAGTGAAGAAGTGAAGAGGAAGTGAGGAGAAGGGGAGCATATATAGGCTCATAAAGCAAAAGATGATGTCATCATACATTGGAAGCTGTGCCGGAACACAGTTGAGTGAAGAAATTTCTACTGGAAAAAAGGATTATCAGTCTGAAGACAGAGAGCCTAGCAGATTTCAAGAACAACGAACTCAGTGTCACATCAGCTCAGTTCGTACCTATAAGACGCGGCACATTGATCCCAGCTCGGACTTCTTCTACCTCGGCACCATCATCACTGAGACTACCGAGCTGGGGGGCTAACTGTTGGGGTCAAAACCCACCCAGCTGTGATCAATGGGAACATGGCTAAGTGTGAAGATACGAAGAATCGGACAAGGCCGAAATTACGCCTAAGTCATTCCTGTGCAAGCCCACTTAAGCACAAGAGAGGCCATTCTAGCCAAAGCAGCTCCAGTTTTGGCCAAGGAAGCTTCATTTCGGCAAAGAAGGAGGCTTAGGAAAGTCTTGTCTCCACTTAGGCAAACCTTGAAGGAAGCGTTGCTTCGGCATGGAGACTTCGGCAAAAGAGACTTCGGCAGGCCTAGCTCACTTCGACAAAGGAGGACTTCGGCACTGGAAAGCCTAGCCACTTCGGCAGGCTTAGCCGCTTCGGCGTTGGAGACTTCGGCAAGGGAGACTTCGGCACTGGAAACTTCGGCAAGCCTAGCCATTTCGGCAAAGGAGACTTCGGCAAGCCTAGCTCACTTCGGCAAGCCTGGCTTCGGCATACCCTGGCTTCGGCAAGCCTGGCTTTGGCAAGCCTGGCTTCGGCAAGCCTGGCTTCGGCAAGCCTGGCTTCGGCAAGCCTGGCTTCGGCGCAGCCTGGCTTCGGCAAGCCTCTACTTCGGCATGGCCCTGGCTTCGGCAAGTCTCCACTTTGGCAAAACCTGGCTTCGGCACGGCCCTGGCTTCGGCACGGCCCTGAATTCGGCAAGTCTCCACTTCGGCATAGCCTGCCTTCGGCAAGCCTGGCTTCGGCACAGCCTGGCTTCGGCACAGCCTGGCTTCGGCAAGCCTCCACTTCGGCATGGCCCTGCCTTCGGCAAGTCTCCACTTCAGCACAGCCTGGCTTCGGCACAGCCTGGCTTCGGGAAGCCTCCACTACGGCATGGCCCTGCCTTCGGCATAGCCTGGCTTCGGCACAGCCTGGTTTCGGCACATCCTGGCTTCGGCAAGCCTGGCTTCGGCAAGCCTGGCTTCGGCACAGCCTGGCTTCGGCAAGCCTCCACTTCGGCATGGCTCTGCCTTCGGCAAGTCTCCACTTCGGCACAGCCTGGCTTCGACAAGCCTCCACTTCGGCATGGCCCTGCCTTCGGCAAGTCTCCACTTCGGCACAGCCTGGCTTCGGCACAGCCTGGCTTCGGCACAGCCTGGTTTCGGCACAGCCTGGCTTCGGCAAGCCTGGCTTCGACACAGCCTGGCTTCGGCAAGCCTCCACTTCGGTATGGCCCTGCCTTCGGCACAGCCTGGCTTCGGCACAGCCTGGCTTCGGCACAGCCTGGTTTCGGCACAGCCTGGCTTCGACAATCCTGGCTTCGGCAAGCCTGGCTTCGGCACAGCCTGGCTTCGGCAAGCCTCCACTTCGGCATGGCTCTGCCTTCGGCAAGTCTCCACTTTGGCACAGCCTGGCTTCGGCAAGCCTCCACTTCGGCATGGCCCTGCCTTCGGCAAGTCTCCACTTCGGCACAGCCTGGCTTCGGCACAGCCTGGCTTCAGCAAGCCTGGCATCGGCAAGCCTGGCTTCGGCACAGCCTGGCTTCGGCAAGCCTGGCCTCGGCACAGCCTGGCTTCGGCAAGCCTCCACTTCGGCATGGCCCTGCCTTCGGCAAGTCTCCACTTCGGCACAGCCTGGCTTCAGCGAGCCTGGCTTCGGCACAGCCTGGCTTTGGCAAGCCTCCACTTCGGCATGGCCCTGCCTTCGGCAAGCCTAGCCACTTCGGCAGGCTTAGCCACTTCGGCAGCCTAGCCACTTCGGCAAGCCTAGCCAATTCGGCAGGCTTGGCCACTTCGGCACTGGAGACTTCGGCGAGGGAGACTTCGGCAAGGGAGACTTCGGCAAGCCTTGTTCACTTCGGCAGAGGAGACTTCGGCAAGCCTAGCTCACTTCGGCAAGCCTAGCCACATCGGCAGGTTTAGCCACTTCGGCACTAGAGACTTCGGCGAAGAAAGAAAGAGACATCATCAAGCCTTGGCTCACTTCGGCACGGAGACTTCGGCAAAGAAGGAAGGAGACATTGGCAAGCCTTGGCTCACTTCGGCATGGAGACTCGGCAAAGAGAGAAGGAGACATCGGCAAGCCTTGGCTCACTTCGACATGGAGACTTCGGCAAAGAAAGAAGGAGACATCGGCAAGCCTTGGCTCACTTTGGCATGGAGACTTCGGCAAAGAAAGAAGGAGACATCGGCCAAGCGTCTTCTCCACTTCGGCCAGGTTAAGATCCACTTCGGCCAAGCTTCTTCTCCACTTCGGCCAAGCGTCTTCTCCACTTCGGCAAGCGTCTTCTCCACTTCGGCCAGGTCAAGATCCACTTCGGCCAGGCTTCTTCTCCACTTCGGCCAGGTTAAGATCCATTTCGGCCAGGCTTCTTCTCCACTTCGGCAAGCGTCTTCTCCACTTCGGCCAGGTTAAGATCCACTTCGGCAAGCTTCTTCTCCACTTCGGCCTAGTTCTTCTCCACTTCGGCAAGCTTCTTCTCCACTTCGGCCAAGTTAAGATCCACTTCGGCCAAGCTTCTTCTCCACTTCGGCCAGCGGCTTCGGCCAACAAGCTTCACTTCGGCCAGCGAACTCGCTTCGACAGTGATACGGATCCACTTAGGCATGATACGAAACTGCATGGCCGAAGTCAAATCTATACGGAACTATCTGGCCGAAGTCAAAGCTGCCGAAGACAATCCTGGCCGAAGTCATTTCTATACGAAACTCTCTGGCCGAAGTCAAAGCTGCCAAGGACAATCCTGGCCGAAGTCATTCCCATACGGAGCTGTCTTACCAAGGTCAGTTCTACACGAAGCTAGAAGACGACGCGGCCGAAGTCATTTTTGTGCGAAGACAACAAGCCCATCTTTGGCCTACAACGATACAAAGGCCCACGAATTCATGCCGACTTAGCTAAAAAGGAAATCCCGAAGGATTAGGAAGTTTTTCCTAATCCCTTTTGGATTGACCTGGCCAACTCAAGCTACTATATATACTCATGTACATCTCTTGAAAAAGGGATCCGCAATTTTACTTAGCAAAAAACCCTAGACTTTTTTGCTCTCAAACTCTTGTACGAAAGCTTTTCTACACAGCTTAATAAAAACCATCTTTGAATCTCTCCGTTCGTGGTTCATCCGTAGAAATTTCATCCCCCTTAACAAACCTCCGACAAATTCTAATTGTGTTGATTTCGACTCCCACAAAGAGCATCTAACGGCTTTTGCTAAAGCCATGGGACGCTCTAATTTCAAATAAAATGAAAGAGACGCCGGACAGTGCCTTCTCTTCGTGGAGCATCTCAAAGGACCGGCGATCCAGTGCTTTTCCAGGCTCGAGTGGAACTCCATCAACAGCTATAACCAACTTTCTGCGGCATTCTTGAAGCATTATTCCATATTCATGGATCCCGGAACGTCTAACGCCGACCTATGGACCCTAGATCGAGGGCAGAACGAAACACTCCGGAGTTTCATCGGAAGAATCAAAGATGTTATGTCCAAAGTGGAAGGCTTGAGTGACAAAGCAGCCATATTAGCTCTGAAGCGAGCACTCTGGTTCAACTCCGATTTTCGTAAAGAAATCGCGTTGAACGCCCCCACGATGATACAGGACGCTATGCATCGAGCCACAGACTTCATCACCGAGGAAGAAGAGATGAAAATCCTAACCGAGAAGTACGGGAAGGCCAAGACAACGAACCATTCTCCCCAAGTTTCAACCCCTTCCAACGCTAGGAAGAACAACCAAGGTTCCGGCTATATCCAGCACGAGGGAGGCTTTCGAGGAGCTAATAACTATCAAATTGACGTTCCTGGATTCGGTCGAGGAAGAGGCTGAGGCCGTGGAAGAAGTTCATGGAGCACATGGACCAAAAGCGATGGTTCCTATGACGAGACGGCTTACTGCAAACACCATCGCATCTATGGACATTCAACCGCAAACTGTCGCATCCTTGGCTTAAAACTCGCCAAAAAATTAGCAGCTGGTGAACTTGGAGGGAACATCAGCCTTAAGGATTTCGAGATGGATATGAACGCACACAGACCCGATCTGACGAAAAAAGATCATTCCAAGCGTGACAGACGGGATGACGAGGCGCCACCCTCCAGAACGAGAAGAAGGATAAGCATGATTATGGGAGGATCTCACTACTGCTCAGATACCATCTCATCAATCAAAGCATTCCAGCGAACGGCGGATGTCAGCATCAACTGGTCTAAGCCATCAAAGTTTCCAAACGACCTGATATCATTCGAGGAAAGGGAGACGATCGGAATCGACAGACCGCATGATGACCCTCTCGTAATCGAGCTAATCATCAATGACTGCAATGTAGCACGCGTATTGGTAGACACCGGGAGCACGGTAGACATAATCTTCCTTGAGACTCTCATAAGGATGAATGTGGATCTATCCGAAGTGATATCTACCCCCAAACCATTGACCGGATTCTCTGGAGAAACCACCATGACTACTGGGACAATCAAACTGCATATCCAAGCTGGCGAGGTGACGAAGATCGTCGAATTCTCGATAGCTGATCACCCGGCCATCTACAACGTCATCATGGGGACCCCCTGGTTAAATTTCATGCGTGCAGCCGTTTTAACCTACCATCTCTGTCTCAAGTGCCCTACACCAAACGGCGTGAAAAAAATTCGAGGAAACCAAAAAGAGTCTCGTGTCTGCTTTCTCGCCGCACATAAGCTCAGAAACCCGGTGACCGATCCGACGCAAGCTCAAAGCGCAAGAAGATAAAGACCGACAGAGAACCGGTGAAAGAGCTTTCCAAACTGTTATAGCAGTTACAGATCGCGGTGGAACACGAAGAAGAAGTGTCTAAACCAACTTGCGACCCCGTCGTATCAGTTTGCATCGACAATAAACATCCAGAGCAATGCGTAGAAATTGGAGCAATGTAAGATGAAAAGATCAAAGAAGAACTCATTGCATTCTTGAAGAAAAATATCAACACCTTCGCATTGGAAGCAGAAGATATGCCTGGCATCGACATCAGCATAACAAGCTACGAGCTGAACGTTGACCAAACGTTTAAACCAGTAAAACAGAAAAGGAGAAAGCTTGGGCCAGACAGAGCCAAAGCAGTCAACGACGAAGTAGAAAGACTCCTGCACGTTTGTTCAATAACTGAGGTAAAGTACTCGGATTGGCTGGCCAACCCAGTGGTGGTCAAGAAGAAGAATGGAAAATGGCGTGTATGCGTGGACTTCACTGACTTCAATAAAGCTTGTTCAAAAGACAGCTTCCCCCTTCTGCATATCGATCGCCTAGTTGAAGCAACGGCAGGGAATACACTACTATCCTTCATGGATGCCTTCTCAGGTTACAACAAGATCTTGATGAACCCCGACGACCGCGAGAACACCGCTTTCATAACGGATCGTGGAATATATTGCTACAAGGTGATGCCATTCGGCCTGAAAAACGCCGGAGCAACGTTCCAGCGTCTGGTGAACAAGATGTTCGCTGACCAACTCGGAAAGACAATGGAGGTTTACATAGATGACATGCTAGTAAAATCGCTAAAACAACAGGATCACGTCACTCATCTCAGGGAATGCTTCTCGCAGCTGAACTTTCACAACATGAAGTTAAACCCGACCAAGTGCAGATTTGCGGTCACCTCGGGAGAATTCCTTGGTTACCTAGTAACTCACCGCGGCATTAAAGCTAACCCTAAGCAAATCGATGCACTCATCCATATGACTTCACCGAAGACAAAAGGGGAAGTGCAAAGACTTACCGGGAGGGTAGCCGCACTTAACAGATTCATCTCACGGTCCACCGACAAATGCTTTCGGTTTTACGATATGTTGTGAGGGAACAAGAAGTTCGAGTGGACGGAAAAATGCGTGGAGGCTTTTCAACAACTAAAGATTTACCTGGCCACTCCTCCAGTCCTCACAAAACCAGAAGCAGGGGAACCACTTTTTCTGTACACCGCAGTTTCCGCCACAGCAGTAAGTGGCGTGTTAATTCGAGACGAGCGTAGGGAGCAGAAGCCAATCTTTTACGTCAGCAAAACCCTTACCGACGCTGAAACAAGATACTCATAGATAGAGAAATTGGCACTATCCATAGTTATGTCGGTAAGAAAGCTAAGGCCATACTTCTAGTCTCACTGAATCGTCGTCCTGAGCACCTTCCCAATAAGGTCCATTCTGCACAGCCCAAGTCAGTCACGAAGGCTGGCAAACTGGGCGATAGAACTGAGCGAATATGACATTGAGTATCGCGGACGAAAGTGCACAAAGTACCAAGTCTTGGCTTATTTCCTTATCCAACTACCTGTAGAAGGCATTGACGACGAAATGCAAAGCCAGCTCTCGAAGCTCCACGTCGATGGCTCATCCTCCAAAAATGGCTCGGGGGTGGGGATACGGCTGACTTCTCCAACTGGCGAACTACTGGAACAGTCTTTTCGGCTTGGTTTCCACGCATCCAACAATGAAGCAGAGTACGAAGCCTTGATTGCCGGGATGATACTCGCCAGTGGCCTAAAAATCTAGCAACTCCATGCATTTTGCGATTCCCAACTAGTCGCAAATCAGTTCAGCGGTGAATATGCAGCAAAGGATGATCAAATGGAAGCTTACTTGAAGATCGTCAAAGAATTGGCTGCGAAGTTCAAACAATTCATCCTAACACGTATCCCACGTGGGCAAAATACCTAAGCCGACGCACTTGCATCCCTTGCATCAACTTCCGATCCGGATCTGAAGAGAGTAATACCTGTGGAATTCATCCAACACCCGAGCATCAGTCTTTCCGACATGATGAACGCCATAACTCGTTCACAAGCTGCTAAGCAAGCAACGGAAGTCACGACCAGGCAAGAAGAGACGAACGGAATACATGAAGAATTGGCAAACCAATCATCCGCTGAGCTGGACACAGCCCCAATGGAAGAAGACAGTCTCGAAGAACCATCACTCGTCGAAAGCAGTGACAGCCCTGTCATCAAACCACAACCCAACGAAGAAGCAAACAAGATCAATGACAAAGTAGAATATGGCTGCGACAAGGATGGCTCGGCGAGATCAGAGCATACATATACGACGGCATTTTACCAACCGAGAAATGGGCAGCTCGCAAGCTTTGATCTCAGGCAGCACGTTACGTTTTACTCGATGGAAATGTCTTCAAGTGGAGATTCTCAGTACCATTGCTAAACTGCGTAGAAGGAAAAGAGGCCAGGAAGATTATGGAAGAAATTCACAACGGTTCATGTGGAAATCACTCTGGAGGGAGAACACTAGCCATAAAAGTCAAACGTTTCGGCTACTATTGGCCAACAATGATCAAAGATTGCAAGGTGTTTTCAGCCAAATGCGAAAAATGCCAACGCCATGGGGGGATGATTCACCAACCAACGGAAGTACTTTCATCAATCTCGTCGCCGTATCCATTCATGCGATGGTCTATGGACATCTTCGGGCTACTGCATCCATCAAAATAGAAACGTTTCCTCCTAGTTTTGACGGACTATTTCTCAAAATGGGTGGAAGCCGACTCCTATGCTAAAATTAAAGATACACAAGTGGAGGCCTTTGTCTGGAAGAACATCATCTGTCGACACGGAGTGCCTTATGAGATCATGACGGACAATGGCTCGCAATTCATCTCAAGTCGTTTCGAAGGTTTCTGCGAGAAATGGAAAATCAGACTCAGCAAGTCTACTCCAAGATATCCACAAGGGAACGGACAGGCCGAAGCAATCAACAAAACAATCCTTGATGGCCTGAAGAAGCGCCTTGATGAGAAAAAGGGACGTTGGGCTAAAGAATTGGAGGGAGTACTTTGGTCTCACCGCACCACCTCAAGACGAGCAACGGGGGAAACCCATTTGCCCTTGCATACGGAACAGAGTGTGTCATCCCACCGGAGATACACTTCCCAGGAATTCGCCGTAGACTACTACCAGAACAAAAAAGGCTCAATCATCTATTGATGCTCTACGAATTGGACTTGATCAACAAAAGAAGGGACCAAGCCTTGATCAGGATCCATAACTATCAGAACGCGGCCGCAAAATACTACAATTCCAATGTTCGAGAACGACGATTCTATGAAGGCGAGTTAGTTTTGCGAAAGGTTTGTCAGAACACCGCGGAAGCAAATGCCGGAAAAACTGGGAGAAAATTGGGAAGGACCTTACAAGATCACCGACGTAGTCAAACCTGGAGTTTACAAACTTGCCAACATGACAGATGTTCCAGTCCCGAGATCATGGAACGCAATGCATCTCAAAAAATACTATCACTAAGCTACTTTACATGAACTACGGGGCGACTTGATCCCTGCAAAGGATACGTAGGCAGCTCGTCTTCGGACGGGTTCAGTTGGCCCACTCCTTTCAAAGGGGGGAGTGGGTACGTATACGCATACTTGTATACTCCCATCTTTGTAACAGATTCTACGATCTATCAAAGCTTTGCTTTTAAAGACAATTTTTACCTAAACATCCTTCAAGGATCACTAAGTCTTAACAAAACAGACATATTCGAGCAAATCAGACTACAACGGGCATCTCGCCACATCTTCACTATTGCTGGCCACAATAGTGAACTCTCACATCCATCTCGGATCTAAACTATTACATCCGTCTCAGGATTAAAAGCGCGCTATACAAGTATTTTATTCATTATCAGAGCGGATATGTTTACGGTAACGTATCCGTAAACCGAAATGTTCATCCTAAACTATAAAAAGCATATGTACATTATCGGAGCGAGGACGTTCGCGGCAACACATCCGTAAACCGAAATGTTCAAAATAAGCTATGCAAATAGATGTTCCTTATCGAAGCAGATAAGTTTATGGTAACCTATCTATAAATCGAAATGACCATCCCGAGACTGATCATCTCAAAACTACGCAAACATAAGCTTGTATCCGTTCGAACGGAACAACTACTTCTCAACAAACACTACGCGAGTAAAGCATTTACAAACTTATCGCATAAACACAACGCACTTAGAAGTCTGTCAAATAAAAGACATATATTAATCAACTGCAAGGGTAAGCTAGTCAGCAACAGAGCAATAAAAATAAGTTCTTAGACAACTTGGATAAAGCCGTCCAGGCGTTAAAGAAAAAAAAAGAGGAAAGTTTTAAACTAAACAAAGAAAAGAGGATCATAATCCTCTGTTATCTCAGGGGTCGTGACCACCCTCTGGTCCAGTTCTGCCGGCTGCATGGCTACATCAGCTTCAAATGCTTTGTCTTCATCAAGGAACGTCTCAGCAAACTCTATGACGGTTTCTTCCAGGGCGGCCTCGCTGGCTTTCTCAGAAGTTGGTTTGGGGATTATTCCCTCAGCAATCTCTTTTGAACTAAGCTCAGTTAAACTTGGCGTTTCTTTGTTAGATCCAGAAAAATCCTGGATCCCAACGCTTGCAGCGGCAGTCTCCATGGGCTCACCGTCATTGAGCTCTTTTAGTATATCGGAACGGACAGGAGATAACTTAAGCGTTCCTTTCATCTCGGACACAAGATGAGCAAATGTTTCATGAGCTCCTTGTAAACAATCTCTCTGTTCAGCTAAGCTCTTTGCCTCGGCATCGAGAGAAGGGGGCTCGTCACTCTGAAGCAGCCCGATAAATTGAAGATTGCCTTCGATCTGTGCGAGGTCGAGCATGTTTCCTTCGGCTCACCATCAATACGGCCAAGAAGCTTCATGGCTCGAGAGATCCTTCCTTCAAACGACAAGAGCATGTCGCGCTTGGCCTCCACAATGGCTTGCTCCAACTTGCTTTCGTGCAACTCGTTCGCTGCCTCCAGTTGCCTGGTCAAGCTTGCTACGTGAGCATCCCGTCTCACTTTGCTGGATTCCAGCCACATGATCCGCTCGTCGGCTTCCTTAACATGCTTCCTATGACCTTCGGCATCTACTTCAAGATCCTTGATCCTCTTGACGGCTCTCTCTCCTTCAGCAGCATGGTTTGCCTCGACTTCTTTGAGCTTCCCATCCAGCTCAATGGCTTTACGCCTAGCATCCTCAACCCTCTCGCGATCCTTGTGGGCATCGGACTCATAGCCCATCACTATCCTGTTGAGATGGGATATGAACTGCAAGAAAACCAGGACCGTTAGCAAAAATGCTTAAGCAGTTTGGGTCGCAAGGGCAAAAAAAAAAACATCAAATATACCTTGACACCCCGAAGAGACACCTCGTTGTAGGCCTTGTCCCTCAGCAAAGTGTCGACTGGAGGAAAACGATCACCTGGACATGTGATCTTCGAGAATATAGCCGTAGCCGCTGAGGCATCATTGTAAGCCCCTTCAGCGTTAAGAGGAATGGCGGAGAGAGGAATCACTTCGGGGATAGCTCTAGTTGCCTCAGCACGCCGTAGTTGCTTCGACGCTCCTTCATCCTTGTCATCCACTGATGATTGTCGCTTTCTGCTCGGAGTTTTCTTCTCCTTGGCCTTTCCTTTGCCTTTGTCCTTGTGCGGCAAAATTTGAGAATCAGCTGGACGAAGCCCTAGGATGACCCCTCCAGGAGCCGGTTCGGAAGGATTGTCAGCAGGAGTTGGTTCGCGGATGATGGTGGTGGCAGGTTGAGGGTTCGGGGGACGAGATTGATTTAACACTTTTGCCAGCTTTGCTCTCTCCTTTGCATCTTCCTCCGCTTTGGCTTTCGCAGTAGCCCTAACCCGGAAAGTAGGTCTTCCCATGGTATCTATCAAGGAGTGCGAAGGGGATGATTGCTCAACTGATTGTCTTTCGGAAAGGGCTCGGGCTCTCTCCACTCGTCGAAGATTGAAATCTCTTGACCAGTTACACTTGCAAGCTGAAAGCGCTTCATGAACCTCTGACAGATCGGGAGGCAACGAAAGACGGAGATGACGCACTACAAGATAGAAATATTTATGCGAGGTTAGAAAAACCTAAAAAAAAAAAATTGTTAATTAATTATAAACCCGAGCCGTGGCCCAAGTCGAGCAACGGATCGGCTACCAATTTCCCCCCAGCCAGACTTGACAGATCGAAGACACGTCGAACCCACCGATGCTTCGGTGATAGAAACAAAAAAGAAATACTCTTCCCAACTATCATCTTTGGACGGGAAACCCCTTATAATGTTCCTCCTGGCTTTACCCGACACATAATACTTCAGTTCTCTCTTATTACGACGCCTGAATTCGAGCAAGTGCATCAGGTGTTCGACGCTAACTTCCACATCGCATTCATAGCTCCTGGTTAGAATGCCAACCATGTGCCGGATTCCCCGAGCGTTGATTTGAGAAATGGCCAAGTTATACTTCCAAAGAAACTGTAGAATAACTTTAGGGATCGGGAACCACAACAGGCAGTGATAGAAGAAGCCTTCATAGAGAGTAAAATGATGAGGGGGAGGATGATTAGCTCGGTCTGATGGTGAAGAAAGAACAAGCTTGACTTCTTCTGAAATGCCAAATCTATGCCTAAGAGCCGTTAATGAATCCACGGTTGAGAGGGTTGAACCAGGTGGATCGGGTCGCCTCTTTTTTTCTTTTTCCTTGGGCTTGACGGTTAGGACCCATCAAACGCTTCAATTCCTGCCTAGCCACGGCTGGGTCAAAAAACTAGTCTTCTGGTTCGACTTTTGGCAGATCGGGATCCACTACATCAGTGAAAGGGTTCACAGCCTCGTCGAAAGGAGAATCGTGAAGCTGAGGTACTTCAAACCTTGAAGGATTCCCGGAATTGCTGCCAGCTCTTGAGGATTTAGAGAGCACCATTTTCCTGCCAAGGAGAGAGGGTCCTATCCCCGAACCACTTGGGTCATCCAGATCCTCTGAAATGTGTGCACCAGAAGAATATTCCCGGCTACAGTGTTGGGCAAGAAATGGACCGGAAGAGACTGTTGGTTTGGGAAGCAAAGACTCCACTGAAATGCCAAACAAGCTGGTATACGGATCGGGGGATGCAGACACAGATGACTGAGACATCCTTTTGAATTGAAAAACAGATCGGGGTCTTTGGAAGAGAACAGATAGGGATCCCTAACAGCTCGCGAAAGGAAATCTAAGTTTCTAAGATTCAGAGGATGGATCGGGGTTCTCAGCAGCCTATCAAAACAAATCAAAACCTTTAAGAAACTGAAGAACAATTCTCAAATTCAAGTCGTTAAGGCCGTGATCTGAAGGTGATATGCCTTTTTGAAGAAGATTTTCCTACTCCTGCCGATCTACTACCACGAAATGAACTGATTTTTGTACTCCTTCCGTAATTACGGTGAGTGTGTTGCTGCCTAGAGCTAAAGTGGTTTCACCAGGAAAGATGGTGAGAGGCGTCCTACCCCCCCCCCACCCCTTTTTATCTAAATCATCAATCCCCATTTGCTTCAGGGTGCTGAAAAATAGGAGGTCTACTAAGCTCTCGGTGTCAACCATGATTCCGGACAGCTCACATCCATCGACATCTAGGCAGATTACTAGAGCATCATTGTGTGGTTTATCCATGTTGGTTGTTACACTTTCCTTTAACGTGATTTCCCAGTTTGGGTTTAGTCCATCTCGACTTTGCGTTGGTAAACATTTATCGAGTTTACCAAATTTTCGTAACAATTAGATCCGCCCATGATGAAGTTAATTCAATTTTCAGGGGGGGCTAATGTTATGTTGTGACAGAGACGAAGTTCGTTCAGACATAGTCTAGATGGTTTCTTGGGAGCAGTTGTTGGTGCAATCACCGACCTGGTCGATCCGCCGCTCAAACTCAGTTCTCCAAAAACTATATCGATCCATTTTTTGGGAGATGGTGATGAGTTCGAACCGGATCTAGGGTTCTCTCTCTTTTGCTGCAGGGTGGTTTACCTTTGTCCGAATCAGTTTTCGGCCTAGGTTTGTGTGGGAGTGTAAATCCACGCCAATTGAATTTGTTATATCTTTTAGAGAGATCCGAAACTTCTGAGTAAAAACCACCAAAAAACACAAACAGAGATCCAAAGTTGGTGTTTTATTAAGCTGTTTAGAAAGCTTTTTGTGTTAGAGCAAAAGTACAGAGTCTTGCTAGGTAAATTGCGGATCCCTTTCTCAAGAGATGTACATGTCTATTTATACAAGTTTTAGTCGGCTAAGTTAATGTCTAAAGAGATAAGGAAGATTTCCTAATTCCTCGGGATTTCCTTTTAGTAAAGTCGGCTTATAACCATGGACTTTGATTTCGTCATATCTCCATGTGGATTCGAACTTGTTACTTTGTCATCATGGATTCTAGCATTTGGGCTTGTCATCTCGTTCACCATGTTCACTTCCTCAGCTCGGCCCAACTTTCTGTCTTTGAGCTTGGTATTGTTCTTTGAACGACGAGTTCGGCCTTGTTTTGAATGATGAACTCGGCCTATCTCCTCATGGCGAGCTCGGGCTCATTGAACTTGTCACTTTGCAGCTGACGAGCTCGGCCATCTTTGCGATGAGCTCGGACTCATTGAACTCGTCGCTTCGTAGATAATGAGCTTGGCTAGGTGGGTATATCTCCACGATAATTGATGTAACTTTCTGTCCATTGATCCAAATGACTTGAGTTTTCTTTCGGATGAAAGCTTACTCAATTATCCATCTTCTATCCAAATTTCAGCTCGATCTATCGTCTTCAAGGTATCTTTTCGAGCTCATTTCTTCAACTCGGCAGACCCGAGCTCACCCCTGCAGCTCGGCATGTCTTCACGATAATTGAGGTAACTTTATGTCCATTGATCCAAATGACTTGAGTTTTCTTTCGGATGAAAGCTTACTCAATTATACATCTTCTATCCAAATTTCAGCTCGATCTACCGATTTCAAGATATCTTTCCGAGCTCATCTCTTCAGCTCGGCAGACCCGAGCTCACCCCTGCAGCTCGGCATGTCTTCACGATAATTGAGGTAACTTTCTGTCCATTGATCCAAATGACTTGAAATCTACTTAGGATGAAAGCTTACTCAATTATCTATCTTCTGTCCAAATTTCAGATCGATCTACCGACTTCAATATATCTTTCCGAGCTCATCTCTTCAGCTCGGCAGACCCGAGCTCACCCCTGCAGCTCGGCATGTCTTCAGTAAACCGGGTATATCTCGCCAATCGCAACTCCAAACGATACAATTCCAACTCCATTGGAAAGCTAGCTCAAATATCCTGATCTTCACTAATTTCCATTCGGTTTCGAGCTGATATGAATCTCCAGCTCGGTTTCTACCGAGCTCTTATATTGCCGAGCTCGTTTTTGGGAATAATGCCGAGCTCACTTCACCGTTTTTGCTGAGATCGCTCTCTGCTGTGGACCGAGTTCGTGGTGAGCTCGCTATTTTCGAACATTGATCTGTGGGGTGAAAACCGACCCCAACAGTTAGCCCCCCAGCTCGGCAGTATCAGTTGTGATAGTGCCGAGATAAAAGCATAAGATCGATGTTCCGAGTTTAAGCTTTGCTGAGTTCACATGTTGCCGAGCTCACTTCATAGTGTTACCGAACTCATGTGACTGCTGCCTACCAAGCTCGAGATTACCTTTACTGCACTCAAGATCGCATTAACCGATCTTACGTGCATCTTGAGCTCGAGTGTCATGACTTGGCGTTTAGACTAAGTTTGTCTGTTCAACTCGGGCTCACGCTTTGTGTAGATCGGAAATTCTGTGTACTATCTTGTTTTGCCAATTTTTTCCTAGTCCATCTCGCGTCATCGTCGACCATCTCGGGTTCTTTTGTACGGTGAATTTCATCTCGGCAATCTTTGCACTTAGTGAAATTTTGATCTCCTCGGGGAGTGTAACCGTTCCTCGCTGATTCCCGAGATGTGATGATGTCATGATCTGTTTGAATGCCTATATATACTCGACTCCGTTTCATTTTTCTCATAACTTCACTTCTCCAAGAAAAAGGTACACTATTTTTTCTCTCTTCTCTCTCCTCGTTTTTAGATCTCTTATTATTATTATTTTTTGATCCGCCGAGATCTCCTTGAGTTTTCCGATCTCCCTTCAAACATCCTACGGTGGTCTTCAAGTTTTCTGGCGGATTTTGATTATCCTGTGAAGATCCTGATCTATTTCCGAGCTAGATCTTCTTTTCGAAAAATTTGCAAAGATCTGATTTGTTTCTGGATTTTTCGCGAGTTTGATCTGTTTTTGGAGGTTTGCCGAGTTGAGATCTGTCTGTGGGATCAGAGATCTGCCTTCAAGTTCTCGCCGAGCTCAACATTAGGTTTGTTTCTTTTCGCCGAGTTCAAATGGCTTCTCAGAGTTCTTCACCAGCTGCCGATCTGATTTCTGATGTGTCGAGCTCGTGGTTTCGTACTCGAGCCGAGATGGATTCTGTATGGGAGACTGCGAGTTTAGATGATTCGGGGAAGTTGTCGAGCGGCCCTTCACTTTTCGAGAGAAAAATTTTTCATTCCCCCGACACAGATACTGGAGGTGCAACTCGGGCGACCAATTTCGACGTCCCTTCTCTGATCGACGAACCATTTAAAGAGGCGGAGAACCCTTTTGAAATAAAAACCGAGCTCGATGAATGTGATTATGCCGAGATGCGACAGGGATATGATCGCCTGTTTGCTTTGAAAAGCCGAGCTCCGAGAAAACGTAAGCCCAAGAAGAAAATTCCCGATCCGCCAGGTTCGACGCTATCGACTTTGGAATCTCTTGACTCGCTTAGACAGAGATTTCACATTTCTGAAGGAGTCGAACTCGTGCTTCCGTCTTCTTCTGGACGAGCTGATGATCCGCCACCAGGCCATTTCACCCTATACGAGAGTTTCTTCAATCTTTGTTTCCTTTGGTTCCCAATTCCACACATCATCCTTGCCTTCTTAGGAAAATATCGATTATCTTTGGGTCAAATCACTCCTCGTGGACTTCGTCATATAATTGGGATTTTAGTGAGAAGCTATGAGTGTGATGAGGAGATTGGAGCTTTCCACATGATGAATCTTTTGACTTTCAAACGAACTGGACCTAAGGACAAGTTCGTTTACTATGCTACCAACAAGAGACTTCGTCGTATCATCCAGGGTTTTCCAAGCAAGGATGCTCAGTGGATGGACTTCTTCTTTTATGTTCCAATATCCGAGGAGTCCGTTGGTGCTGAAGGCATTGAGTTGGTTAGGACGAGTTGGCGGAAAATGGGTAGCCGATCCCATTTCTTGCAACGAGATCGGTCCTTGTTTTTGTTGGTTTTTTTTTGTTTTTAACTGATTCTTTCTTCTGCAGTGCCTAATCCGCTACCGAAGTGCCCTGAGAACGTATCCGAACTTTGCCATACACTCGCTGCTCATAGGTGCAACTAGGAGAGGAATTTTTCTTTCCAAAGAGTAGAGAAAGCCCGAGCTCTGCTTGCCAGTTTCTCTTTTGCAAGCTCATCTTCGTCTAACCCTTCCGAAGACACTCTTGATATGGGGAGGCCGACCTGGCGTGATAAACAGGCTGCTACAGCTAAAGCAGCTGCTGAGGCGTCGACCCGAGCTGGAACAGAAACTCAGAAGATAGATGTACCTGCTGAAACGCCGCTGGCTTTAGATCCTCCCGAGTCAAATTCAGCTATCCCGAGCTCACAGGAAGTTATTTTGGCTTGCCGACCTGCCGAGTCCTCCCTTGTTCGACATAAGGGGAAGGGTAAAGAAGGTGAGCAGAGCCGAAAACGAACCAAGGGTGGAGACCCAGCTGAGGGGAGGCCTGCAAAAAGATCAAAGAAGCATGCATCATCTCGGATGGCTACCGAGCCAACTCCATCCGATACTCCGGTATCAGGGGGTTTTACAATGATGGCTCGTCCTCTGCTCTTCTAGTTTCTAAAGTTACTCGTCCCGGAGTTAATTTCCCCCCTCCAGACACTCTAGTTCACGACAAAGCCTACGCCGAGATGGCAATGCGTGGTGTCAAGGTACGCGATTGACCAAACCATTGTTTTTACTCTTGGTTCTGCGATTACCGTTTTCTCTGCTCTGAAGCATGATTTGTTTTTACCTGTAGTTCCTTACGCATATCAACCAGCTAGCTCTTGACTACGACCGCGATGCTCGTCTGGATAAGATCCGCGTCGAAGATGCCAGAAAGAAAGCTCTGGATCTCCAATCCGAACTTGACAGGGCCGCCAAACTGGTAAATGAGCTCCGATCTGAGAAAGGAGTGGTGGAAGCCAGTCACGCTAAGGCAGAGAAGAGAGTCAAGGTTTTGGAGAACAGCAAAGTTCGTCGTGACTCTAAGATAGCCGAGCTCACAAGGCAATTAGAAACTGTCAACGAGCTTCAAGAGGTGATGATTCAGCAGGCTATAGTGGAGGCCCGGCGCGAGATGGCGGAGAGACTTCAGGGAAAAGTCTCTAGAGCTAAAGCAAAGATCGTGAAGATCAACCAGGTGAAGGAGGACATGTTGGATCTAGCACAGGTTGAGGGAAATCTTCAACTTGTTGAGCTTCTCAAGGGTGATGATCCTCCTGATCTTGATGCCGAGATGGAAAATCTCACGACAAGGTGCTCCGAGATGGGAGGAGCTTATGAGGAGTTTGCCAGGATTGTTACCGACCTGGAGCAGGATCTGCGGGTGACGCCTATCCGTTCGGATATTCTGGCCGAGCTTAATGATACCGAGCCAATGGAGACAGCCGCTGGGAGTATTGGAATTTGAAACTTCTCTGGTTCGAACAGGGGAACTCCAGGCTTGGCTGAGTTGAGCTCGAAGGAGGTTGTCGAGGAACCAACTCCCGAACCGTCTTCCGAGAAAGGCGATGAGGCTGTCTTTGAGGAAAACATCAAAGAGTTCGCCCAGGTGGTACCCGAAGAAGACAAAGCACCTGGTAGTGATGTAGCTGAGCAAACGGTGGAGCCGGAGCAGAGGGTGGTCACGACTCCTGAGATAACAGAGGATTATGATCCACTGTTCTTTGTCTAGTTTAAAATTCTTC